>KK120539.1:415341-442666 GCA_000611955.2 Stegodyphus mimosarum | reverse complement strand
AATATATATATATTCCATAAAAAGTATTGAACGTTTTCAATTTGGTATCTTATTAATAGCATATTTTATTTAGATCAATCAAATTAAAAAGTAAAGAAAATAATAATATTCTTAACTGCATTCATTGCTTTTAAGTAGCTTAGTTTGCCAATCTACAACAGGCAGATTCAGTATGAAAGATTCTTATATTTTACTGAATGGCAACACATTGGAGTTAGAAAAAAACGTCGAGAGAGTAAACCTTTTCTTTTTTTTTTAATGGCGGCGCTAGCCATTAGACCTTTGGCCCCTACTAAGGCCAGAAGCGGTATCATTTTATTATGGAATCATCTAAGAGGCGGCCATCGTTACTTCCTATGAAGGGATAGACAATTTTGCATCTTTGCCTTCTCCGGGATTCGAACCCAGGCCGTTCGAGACAGCAATCAGAAACACAAGCCACTTTCCCGTCTGAGTACCGCCAAACGGAAATAGAATATTAAGACCGAAGTAAAGAGGGGATATGTAACAAGAAACTGATCAACGGTTACGAAATGCAGTTATGATCTTTGCAATTTAGCCTTTCCTCATTTCTAATGAATAAAAGTAAGTTCCCTTCTTGGATCAATAATTCAGTTAAGATCAGTGAATTATGGACAAGAACGTTCTTGTCAAGATTATTAGTTGCTTGTCAAATTCTCGTGCATTAGCTGAGCTAAAGACGAAAAATTTGTCAAAAGGCTTTTTTTTTTCCTTGTTTTTTCTTCCCTCCCCTCCCCACTTACGGAAATGTTTCCAAAAGTTTATTCATTTGAGACAGCAATATAGTAAATAAATATCGCATTTATGGAATTTTTGTTAGTCCATTTTAAGAAGTGCAGTTTATTTTATTCTCTGTACTGATTTTTTTTCAGCTAAAAATGATAGTTTTGCTTTTCTTTACGAATTCACAATACATTTATCAAAAACCTAAAAGGCAAGAACATTACCAGTTTTCTAACTTTATATATTTATTCGTTTAACTTATCTTTATTGAACGAATTGAACATTTATTTTAAACTAAAAAATTCAAGCAGAAATTTATTTAAAATTGCCTATCTTATATTTACCCAGTTTTACCTAAACATATAAAAATTTTTACCTAGTTATACTTTTGATATATTTGCCCGTTATATCAAAAATGAATAAAAAGTTAATTTTTTCTGCATATATTATGCGATTATTCTTATTTTATTGATAATTTAGGGGGGAAAGCAAATAATTTTTGTAAAAGGAATTTTTGAAAAGAATTAAAAAAATACAGAAATAATTTATCAATAACGCTTTACCCTTATAACACAAAAACTAGCATCATTTATTGCAATCGTTTCTTTTAATTTATTTAACGTTTAATAACTGGGCAGTCTACATATATACTGAAGTTTAAAAATAAAAGTCGTTATATATCATCATATTTCTGTTCCAAATATGATATTAATAATTATAATATTAAAAAGCTTATGCTTAAACATTACTGAAGCCAGCTCAGATAGTTTTTAAGGGCTTTTGACTGCTGAGTTACAGTTGCTTTGAAACACGTGTTAATTACTGCATTATTAAATTCTAGAATCATCGGGCTATATTGAGGTTAAGAAATTAAACAACTCTACAGTACCTTCTCCGGGATTCGAACTCCGGACTTCCTACAGATGCGTCGAGCGTGGCTCCAGTTACACCACGAAGGCACGCGCAAAGTACGCAAAAAATGCCTTATAAAGTTCAAGCAAGAAGCTTTAAGAAATGAAATTTTATTTCTTAAACAAGAACCTGCTTAAATAAATCTATCATGTACGAATAAATTATTAATATTCAGTACATTTATTACGTATCTCATTCATTTAGATTACAATCAGACTAAAATTGATTATAATGAATTAACTCTTTTTACACACAGCGATATATTTTAAGTAAAACGACTAGCAAAGTCTAATGTAGAACAGAAAGTAATGCTAATATAATGCTTAAGAAAAGTTATTCTATATTGATTTTAAAGAATCGATGTACTATCAATCGTATGGGTATAGTATCGATATAGTTTATTAGACATGAAGGTTAGTAAAAAACTTAAAAAAACAAGTATATAGAAGATATTAAAAATTCAGAACTATCGAAAGGTTGTCTAGAAAATTATCATTTAATACACGCCGAATTAATTTCTAGAAAAATAGTGTTATGTTTTAGATAAAAATCTACCAATTTTAAAGAAAGGTTTTAGTACTTAAGTCGCAAAGTTAGTGCATTTATCTTGATTTTGAAATCGATATAATTTGAAACTACAAGCAGGTATATTGTTAGAATTGTTTCGAAGAAATAAGAGGCACTTACCAATTGCCAGCAGCAGGACTACAAGAAAAGATTTCATCTTTTGAGCAAGTTTTGAGGAACGTGAAACTCAGGAACGGTTAATTACAAAAGTGACTTCCTAAGCAGACATAAATTCTTTTATACCCACTGGAAGAGAAAATTTTTTTCGAAATTTTTTTCGAAATTTTCTCAGCGTCACTTGAATTTCCAGAACTGGAAGCAAACAAAAAATGCAAAAACAACAGTGCAACGGACGTCACCTAACCAACCGTAAGGCTACGTCATGAGCTGATGTGATTCGTCTTTTGGAAATACGTGCTTTCATTAGCTCCCCTGAACTCTTCGGAAATAAAGAATGTGTGATGGATTCAAAGCCCCTCCCAGCTATTGCGCAAGCGGACAACCCGGCCGGCTGTTAGATAAAAACAGATAAGAAGAAAAAAGTTGCTACCGCCCCGAGGCCTCGGACCTTGAGAAAGTCACAAAATGTGCATCAAGGGGTTGACCTTCTGAGCACTTCCAGCACTTCAGATGTTGCTTAGTGGAAGCTTCCAGAATACTATCTTTCAAAGATTGCGGAAACTTCCCTTTCTGTAGATCACTACTAAAATGGTTGTTTCAGCGGTATTGCAAAATGATATTTGCGGTTTTCTATTTTAAAGCTGCTTTTTTCGAATGTACTTAATATTATTACGTTTCTGCTTTGTTTTGATAAATATGAAATGTAAATTAGTCTAAGGAAATAATACAAAAGTGATTATAGGAAATAGAGTTGTAAGAAAAGACATCCTTTCTTTTTCCTTAACTGGTAAAAAGTAAGAAAAAGACGCAGAACTTGTTTTTGCGAAATCCCAGGAGCCATCTGAATTTGACGCTTGGAAACATAGCTAAGTATTTAGGCGTTTTTAAAGCATTCAAAATACAGATTTTTTTTCCTGCCACTGGTTCTACCCAAAAACGTACCTTTCGAAATATATTTTGTTAGAAACTAACTAAAAAGGAAAATTTGCCTTCGATTCATACAATACTTAATGATGGTTTCATCGAAAGATTCTTCATAAGCATACCACTTACCTCTATTTCTTATTCAACTGTCTGTTTGAACAAAGCTTCCCATTAATAATTAAAGAAATTTTGAGAATGAAATGTGTGAATTTTGTGGCAACAGCTGTTCAGTTTGTTTCCCAAAGATACAGAAAATTCACTAATTAATATCGAATTCGAAAATTAGTTATTGGTTTTTATATGTTTTAACAGCTCATGCTTTGATGACAGCAGTAATTACTAAAAATTCCTTTACAACACAGAATATCCTCAATATGTCCTATCTAAGTTTCAACATCCCCTGACATACTAAGGATATTCTGCGCATATTGATTCTTAGATATACTGAGGGCATCCTGAGGATGTTTGATTCGCTATGTCCTGCGATATGCGAAGATGCACTAAAGATGCTGATTCTCACGCATTTTCCGCAGGACATCCGTTGTCAAACATTCTGAGGATATTCGTTTTCAGTTCTGGCAATTTTAATTTTTGAAAGTCTGCACAATATTTACTCATTTTTATAGGTAAATTGGTTCTTTAAGAGTTATTTTTTAAATATTGTTTAATAAATAGCATTGATATCCAGGTTAGGTTATTATTTTGTTATTAATTTAACTTCAATTTTTTTGAAATTTTGCAAAATTATTTAAACATCAAAGCATTTGGAATGAATTAACTATTTATAAAATATTTATTAAATTCGAAATAACAAATACTTCATATAAAAATTGTTTAAATTACTTACAAAACTACTTGCAGGTTGCAAACATTATTTTAAGTATTGGTAAAATTTGTAAAGGTAAAGAAGTCTTTATTTCTGCCCCAAAGTGACAGGAGTTATGTTTTTCAGGCTCGGACACTGTTAACATTACTAAATTACAAGCGGGCGATAATTTCACAGTAAAAAGAATTTTCTCTGATGACTATTCAAGGTTTGATCTTTTGTAGAGATAGTCGTCTTAGAGAAATAATGCTCAATATTTATATTTATTACAATAATAAGAGATGGAAACTTAATTTTCCATGAATTGAGTAAAAACAGTACATTAATACAGTCTATTACTTTGAACGTCATTAAAGAAATCAATGTGCTTAGTTAAGAAGATCAAAAGAAAGACATAATTAAGCAGGTGGCATTTAATCAAGTGCTAAGTTCTTAAACCCTTCTACGAAATTAATTTCTGAGAACTGTATATAGAATCTGAGCGGAAAGGAATATTTTTTCTTCCTTTCAAATGAAATAATTCGGCAATAGATATCAGATATTCTCTCCCTCCTTGCTTTGTGCCTTCATGTTGTAAGTAGAAGCACGTCCAGTTGGCAGTCGGCAGGTTCGAATCCTAGAAAAGGCATGGCTCATTTTTCAAGTTTCCTCCTCTGATATGCCTAATGATTCTACATAGTTTGAACCGAAATATTTTAACTGTACTAAATTGCAGAATTAATAATGCATATATGGATAGCTTAATTGACTTTTATATTGCATTTTAGCGGGTAATTAAATAGACTACTAATATTTACAGATAAAATTTTAAAAAACTTGATTATGCAATAGCTAGCGCATCTTTTTATATCTTGGCAGCATTTGAAAAGATCAAGACTATTGCACGAATATCAATGTAGCAGTGGCTGCTTCAATTGGCCATTCTGAGTGACCTGTGCTAAAATAGCTACAGTTAATAATTGATTGGGTCAATTTCTACTTAAGGATGAAAAGCAGAGGATTCGATCTTGATGATGTGAACTGGTAATGCCAGTGTATCTAGCTATTTAATGTAACCGGATTTACTTTTTTCATTCCCTTTCGTGTGGTTTGGTTTGGTTTATGTGATAATGCTAAAGCTTCGAGGGTTTTCAACCTAAGGGATACCTTAGTGGAAACCTTTCTAAAAGAAACTGGAACGTATGCATGTTACGTATTGGGAAACCCCTGAAAACGCCCACGCAGCAAGCCCTTTCGCGGGATTCGAACCTCGAACAGAACTACCATCCGGCCGCTGGTGGGTCACTTTCATTTGGAGGAGGAGGTCTTTATTCAAATGCGCCCTCGGGGGTTGGCGAAGAGAACTCTGCGACGCTACTGGCTAGGATCTATACCTAAGCAGTTTCGGCCACGTGGGTATACAAATTACGAACCTAGTGGTTCTGGAAGCCCCTGAAAGGTCATTAATTGGCCGGCCCGTGGGTCTGGCATGTCTTAGAGTAACTGATTCTAGACGCCGGGGGGTGGCGCCCCAGGTTTGCTAAGTAATGATTATGGCCTTCTGCGACGGGCAGCCCCAGCCACTGGCAGGTATCAAATAAACGACTAGCGTAGCCGTATGGCGGCTAGTGTCAGTTCTCTCCAAGGTGCGGGAAAAAGAGTTTAACCCCTGTACCTGTTCTGAGGGTGGGTTGACCGGGTAGTACCAGCATTTAGCGTGTTGGAACGTGCAATCCATGTAAAAGGTAGTTACTCAAATCCGTTAATGTTACTGGAGCTTCTAATATGTCATTGAAGGAGTTTCGTTTAGCTGGCGTATCTAGAGATTTGCTGTCAGGGGCGGTCCATTTACCGCCCTCTCAATGCTCACCAAAAAATCAAATCTATAAAATGTCAAACTGGTATTTAGGGCAATAAATAAAAGCTATATGTTAATTTTTTAAATAAAACTTTCACTCGAACATTTTAACCTGTTAATTTTATGCTTATTCTTCTGTTAGAAAAATCGTCGACCACATGCTAGAAGTTTGTTTCATTTCTCCAGTTGTATCCTCCACTCTCTTTTCTGGACTCCAGTTGTTTCATTCCTCCACTCTCTTTTCTGGGCAGTATGGTAGGTTTTTAAATGCAAGATACTTATCTTTTAAGTTTTAGGTGCTTTTTAATCGCACTGTATTCAGAAAAGATCCTTTCATAACAGAAGTTGCGGGAAAAATTCGAAGTACTAGAATTGCAATATAAGGAATTTCATTCTGCAAAACATGTTTTAGAATAAATTACATAATTGTAAAACGACTACCTTACTACCTCTTGTTTTAGTATTTCCAAGCAGTAACAGAAATAAAATATGTAAGGTTTTCTTTGTCGGTGAGGAACTCTTCTTCATTTATACCACTGTAGTCATAATTTAATTGTAATTCATATTTTGCATTAAAAAATTTGCGTGCAATCAAGAAGGCACAGCATGAAAGTGAAACTATCGAAGCCCCTTTCTAATTTTTTAATACTCTGTCCAATGTAAAAGCAGCTCTCTTCTCCATTTAATTTCGCAACGCTATTCGGCATTTCGTAATTCCTCACCTCCCTAGTGACTGAGTGGATAAGACAATTTAATACCAGTTATTCTGTCTGAGATCAAATCTCAATCAACGAAATGGCTGCTTTATGTAAATTACCTTATGAGGTTCACAATGAATATGCATAGATTTGTTTACCCGTGCATGACGTGAGTACAAGTTAGTGCCCTTTCGTGACATGAATACAAGTCAGTTTCAATTTTTAAGACCTTCTCCGAAAATTTTAACCCTCTACGAAGATTTCCCTCTCCTTCGACAGATAACCATGATGTGCTTGACTATAATCAATTGACTATAATTGGATCAAAGATTAATAGGGCGAACAACGAACAAACGCACAAACAGGCATTCTTTTTTATGTATAGAGATTTTTGTAAAAATTACAAATTTTTGATTAACAAACTCTACCATTTGGAAGCGAACAGTAGAAACACTAATAAAGTATTTTTTACCTCCAACGCGCAACTCGGAAAGATGAGTGTGAAAATGAGTGTTTCTGAAGTTTTTAATTAATATCTCGACTGATTAAATTCGCGCGAAGTGGGGAATAGTCGAAATGGCTCTCCACGAAATTTTAGAATCAGGAATAATGCATTCAGTGTTTGGCAATGCTACTTTTATTTCATTGTGCAACTTCGAAAAATTTTATTAACAAACTCTACTATTCGAAAACGAGCAGTGGCAACACTTCTCGAAATAAAGCAGATATTTATCTCCAGCGTATGAGGCAGCGTGCGAATTGCGCATTTTTTGCTTTAAAAAATAATTGAATTATGTTGGTTTTATCTTCCGGTTAAGGCTTTTATGCCTTTAGTTAATCTGCATGCAATAGTTGTAGAATTAGCAACAATTTAAAAGTTGTTTAAAGTACGGCTAAGCATAATTTTTGTTTACCATAGCAGACACATTTGTTTACGTTTGAAATTTAGAATTCAGTTTCTGCACTTTCATGGTCTTTTTGCCGAGTGGCGCCAAAATGAAACTCATTTTCGCGCGCTGAAAAACCTGCCTTGTTGCCTGCTGGCTGAATTGCTTGTTTTTGCGTAGAAACTCTAATTTTAATTGTAAAAAGTGTTTTTTTTTATTGTTTTAACTGCATTTGGTGTTTCATTTTTTTTCTATATTTTTTAATTTTTAATGAAGATATTTTGTGTATTTTTCCTTTATCACGAACTGAGAACAGAATTAATTGAATGAGAAATATATCTCTAATGAAATTGGAGGAAATAAGTGTTTCGTATTAGTAGCAAATATTGTCTTCAGTCTGTCTCGGACAGAGCAGAATGTTTACGAGTAGCGCATGCGCATTAGGTATGGGGCACTGAATTGTTTGTGAAAACTGTTTCTTTTTTATTTGTTTAATTTTGTATACATCTTTTTAGATTTATTATAGTACTTGGATAGAACATGTGGCAACGATTGGATAATTTATCAGCGGATATAATTTTTGTGCATTCTGAGCTATAAAAGGAACGAGATATAACGTTGTTAAGTGAACCTAGCGCCAGAGTATCGTTATGGTATATAAATATAGTGTATTTTAAAGAGCGCTTTTATTCTATTATGGTTTATGGATTATCGAAGTATATTTAATTCAATTCAATAAGGTTAAATGAAATGCAGGAAAAAATACATAAAACTTAATATTCTGTACAAGGAAGTCATCTGGTGTACAAATCGGATTTTTTTTAGAAGGTAATACGTTTTTAGTTATTTGTTTAAAAATAACTTCCGCAATTGATGATTACTTAGTTTTTTTGAAGAAATTTTCATAGCCAAGCTTAAATATTCAGTTGTTTCCATTAACAGTGCATCAATCTAAATTTATAGCTACTTTTTCATAATTTGAAGCAAAACGAGGTGAAAATAATCCATTTGTGCACTAGGACATAATATTAGTATTGTTACGTTTTTCTCTTCTGACACCAGTTGTTACGTTTTTCTTTTCTTCGTAAGACACTACTTGATGGAGTATCGAATTTGCACACTTTATTGGTCAGTACTTTTCAAGATAGCTCTAAAATCACGTTTACAGTCTTCGAAAAACTACTATAAACACCCTGAGACAATCAGCGACACAGCCTTCAGACTATCAGGTTATAACGGTGGAGACAGCTTCACGGCAAAGCGTCAGAGTTCAACTCCCGACTCTGCTCGGTCGTTCTCGGAACTCCACGTGCTCTCAAGACTCTCCACGTTACAACTCGCGATGCACTCGACGATGCACTAGAATACAGCTTCCGACTTGGTTCAGTCGTTTCCGGAGCTCAACGCACACTAAGATAAATCTCGACGATGCACTAACTCGTGTTACACTAAGAGACTCGCTCGATGCATTCGACGACCAACTCGGCACTGGACTACAAGACACTTGCTCACTGCCTGACTATCAACTCGCTAGACTAGGCACTGACTTCGCACTGACTCACGCGCCGCGTACCAGCAGGGTTTATATAGCTTTTGGCTTGTGTTCGAGAACATTCTGGGCTAAGCCAGTAAGAATTCGTTCTAGAAGGTTCTCCCATGTGTCTATAGCATATCGCTAATTTGTTACCAAATGTCACCAAATGGGCTATTTCTTGCCAAATATAGCAACCCAGCGTTCTCTTGCCTTTTTCTGGCAATCCTAAACCTGCTTTGCGGGGAAGCTATCTTACTGCGACTATACATTTCATAACAGTATTTATTCTTGAAGACTAATTTTACAATTAATTTTTTGTGAAGCTGCATTTCTCAAAGCATTTTAACAAATGAAGCATGATTAGTTTGCCATTATGTAAAAAAAAAATTGTTTTATTCGTTATCAAAACAACAGAATAAAAATACTTTTAGTATTTAAGCATAAATGCAGCCACCTTAGTAGTAATAGCAAATTTTCATAATGTTCCAAGTTCTTCTAGTTGTAAGAAACAACGTCGCCATTGGGCTCTGAGTTCTTTTTGTTGTATTACAAATTCTAATGGTTTTTGCAGATATTCCAGTAAACATTAGGAAATTTAAAGCTGTTGCTTGTATATTGAACAAATATATCTGTCTCCCTTTGCGTTAGAGCGTACATATCTTCGTCAGTCAAGTCTAGAAGCGACAGTACATAATCTTTTTTCAATTTCCCTGCAAACTGCATGATAAGAATTTCTGTTTCTCAGCACTATTGGGATTTAGATTACAAAGAGGTTTGACAATGTTAAGAAATTGCTGCTCTAACGAAAACAACTGATGAGACATTTGAGATAACGAAAGATTCATGCCTACAAAAGACAGATATGCAATCTTTAGCCAGTTTGTTTGTTTGTAAACAGGGTGAAAACTTCAGGCCATTTAGTGCTAACTTTCAACTGTCTCCTGACTTTGTGGTAGTCTAAAATGATGGTGTATACGTTTCTCATGATCTGTAAACTTAGGCTTTAGCCTGAGAGCCTTTTTAATCCTTTATATGGTTATAGTTATGAAAAATGTATGTGCTTAGCAAGCACATTTTCGACATTTTTCCTCTAAACAATCACCATACTCCTCTCAGTAACTCTAAAATTGTGGTTTTCGGTTTTCACTTCCGTAATAGATATATGAAAGGAAAGAACATTTATTACAATATGAAATTACAATATTTTTTTGCATTTTCCCTAGGAGATATCTGTTCAACTTTGCTTACTAGAAGTACTGTATGAAGGTAATTGCTACTCAAATAAACTACAAAATTTTTACTCTCAATAAATAGTTAAGAAAGCTGACTTAGTATTTAATTCGGGCATAATTTTAGGGTTTTTTTTTCCAATTATTCGGAAAGCAATGCATTTATCCGGGATCCAATACCGACAACATTCAAATGCATTCAGATGTATCAAAAATTATAAAATTTAAATATCATTTGTCTGAAATATCAGTAAAAATAAACTTGATGTAATTTGAGGCACACAAACACAATATAATTATCATGTATAAGGCTTGACTGTCAAAAGCTCTCATCGCACGGAACAATAATCTGTTATCTATTTAGTTATTCTGAAGAATGAGTTACTACTTCAGAAACCGAATATGCGTGATGCTCCTCAATCTTTGTCATACAAAGACTTAATATAATGAAAATTAATGTAAAATAAAAGAAGTATTTTTACTTATATTTCAAGTATCTTTTTCATATATGAGGGTATTTAATATTTAATTTCTGGAAAGCAAACTAGTTATCTGTATAAGTTATTAATTCTGAAGATCTATTTCGCTTGGAGAATATTTTCCATTTAAGATTTCTACATTCCAAAGAGACTGCGTAGCATGTTTGCGAGTTGCTGCAGTAAGATCGTTGCACGACCATCTCTCAGATGGTGCATGAGCTGACATCAACAGCGAAACTATCCGTAGATCGGGGATATCAGATCTGTCAAAAAGGAGGATTTGAGTGAAGTTCATTCTTTGACTGAAGAGCAAAATACTGAAAGAGTGCAAAGTTTGATACAGGCCGGGAAGTCGGACCTTTCATTGCTAGTTTATTTTGTCACAGGCAAAGACGCCTTCGAATCATCAATGGAAATGTGGGGCTTGCATTGGAATGCAAGATGTTCACCACGATTTAACATAATAGCCTCCAGATATCAAAGATCAACGTCTGGGATGCTGAGACATCATTTATATGGAATCGCTTTGTGAGTGTAAATAGTTCCTGCCTGGGTCACGGTTCTGGTACAATGTTCTTGATCTAGTATAGAGCATTCATCGTGTGAGACCACATCGACGCGGCTAATTCATCAGACCATAGGAATTAGGTACCCTGAATTGGCAACTAATTCCTCGAGGAAGATACGTCCTTATTCTCCTTATTACATGTCTTTACTATTCCCTACAGCAGTGGCACAGTTCTTGAGAAGCTTGGGTTCCCTAGACTTACCTATACGTCTTATTTCCCAGATTTAGGTCCCTTCGGCTTCTCCTTTTCTCCCGAATTCAGACTTACACTGAAGTGACATTAGTTCGGGGTTTCCAAGTTATTCAGAAATCCATGATGCCACAATTCAAGCATATTGCGGAAAATGTCTTCAAAACTAGAGAGATGCTAAACTTCCCAAATCTGTGGAGATCTTGTGAAACGGCTGACCAACCAATCTGCTTGGATTAATCCTGACCACGGTTTTCTGCAGTCACTTTAATTTTCTAGGTATCATTGTCAGTTCTGGAATTTTATTGTCAAATCTTGAATTTAACTGTTTAAATATTAGCTCGTATGCTTTATTTCCTAAGCATAACATCGTTCCAATTTCTTCTTCGGAAATTCTTGCGTTTTACCTCAGGAAACGAGAAAAACTGCTTTTATTTCCATTTTTCAACAAGATTACAGATTATATTCCCTTATTAAAGCAAAAGCTGTGAAATAACACTTCTTCGCACAACCGGTAAATAACACAAAGTTGGCAACAAATATAAAAAGAAAGCGTAGAAGGAAAAGAGCATATTTGTGACAAGTCTAGGTCTGGAAAAGATAGTTCTAAAACCTCTTTAAATAATGCATAATTACTAGCGTTAATACAAGAGTTTGGCCAAATTATGACAAAATTTCGCGTAACTCTTTTAAATATGAAGAAGCTGCAGAGATGAAAAATATTAGGTACTAGCATTATTATCCATTATATGAGAGAAGCATATTTTATATACTGCAAAGATCTGCTCTGAATTAGAAGAAATTAGTAAATATGCAAAGACAACTATTTTCTTTCTATGTATAGCATAATTTTGCAGTCAATTAATGTTTATACAAAAAACAATAGCAAAGTTATTATTCAAAATATACTGGGTTTCAATTCTTCCTCTACATTTGTTAAGAAAACAGAATTTGACAGTGGTTCTCAAGATTATACAATACTAGCAAAGTATTAAAAAAAAGGAAAATAATTCAAAAAAAAAATCTGAAAGATTTCAGATTTTAAATTACGTCCAAAGGCGCGTCTTTTTAACGTTTCGTGTGCTACCTTTTTTTATTAAATATCATGTACTACGTACTCAAACCATAAAATTCAGTTCAAAATCAATATCGCAAAATCATTTTAAAACGAACATATCTTTAGAATTTCCGTAAGTCTCGTGCGCTGGAGATAAAAATGTTTTTTTTTTTCCGTACAGGGTTGCCATTACTCGCTTTGAAATCATTTAGTTTGTTAATCAGAAATTCGTTGAAATGTTACAAAACATAAAATCGATAATAAAGCAAATTTCAAATTCAAAATTAGGGCTTCCAGATGCCCATATTCGCAGTTGGATTACGTCATTCAAAATTCGATGGCTCTAGGTTTTATCACAATACGAGTAACATGCATACATTTATGTAGATTTTTCATTTTTTAAAATTTAATGCAGAACGATAACGTTTAGTGACAACAATTTGAAAAGTGATACGCCGTTTTTGTTTTTCCGACGCAAAATCGCAAAACGAAAGTAATAGTCCTTCGGGACTAAATCCCTTTGGACTAAAAAATCTGAAAACTTCCTCAGATTTTACATTACGCCCAAAGGGGTATTTTTAGTCCAAAGGGGCAATTTGCCCAGAAGTATTATTTACAAAATTAATTAAGTAAACGAATTTATTAAGTAAACGAAATTAATATTTGCCATATTAATTTCGTTTTGGCATTTTGCGTTGATTCACTAAAAGCGTTGTTTCACTATTCAAATTGCTGCCACCAAAAATTATCGACCTGTATTATATTTAAATAAATTAAATAATGAAGGTTCGGCATAAATGTATGTATGTTTCTCGCATTGGGATAAAACAAGAGCAGCGTAATACAGAAAAAAATATTTTTATCTCTAGCGCGTGAGATTGTGTACCGAAAATTCTAAGGGTATGCCGCTTTGAAATTATTTTGTGATATTGCTGCTGAACTGAATTTTATGGTTTAAATGCCAAGAACATGATATTTAATAAATAAAGGTAAAATGCAAAATGCTAAAAATACGTACTTTTGGAGGTAATTTAAAAGGAGATTTTAGAAACAGATTTCAGATTCAGAAACCTTTCAGATTTTTCTTTTTTCTTTAACGTTTTGGGCGTTACCTATTTCTTTATTAAATATCATGTTCTTTTCACTTAAACCATAAAACTTAATTCAACAGCAATAACGCAGAATAATTTTAAAAGGAGCATGTCTTTAGAATTTCCGATACACAGTCTCGCGCGCTGAAGATAATTTTTATTTTTTATTTATTTTTATTATTTTTTAATTTAATTTAATTTTATTTTATTATATATATATATTATTGCCGTATAGTGTTGTCATCGCTCGCTTTGAAGTCGCTGAGTTTGACAATTAGAAATTCGTTAAAGCGTTACAAAATATGGACTTGATATTAAAACATATTCCAAATTCGAAATTAAGGCTTTCAGATGCCCATATTCGGTGGAAGATTACGTTATTCAAAATCTGATGGCTCTATGTACGGATGCTTTACCAAAATGCCAGAAACATACATATATCTATGCAGGTCCTCGTTATTTAATTTTTTAAACATAATACAAGGCGATAATATTTGATGGCAACAATTTGAAAAATGATACGTCGTTTTCAGTGATTCGGCACAAAATGCCAAGACGAAATTAATAGTCCTTCAGGGCAAATAGTCCTTCTGGGTCCACTGGATACTAGGAGTTCCACTTGCGTTCGATCTCAGGCAGAAGGGATGGATGTATGATTCGTTTTCCTGGTTTGTGCCCTATGTGCAATGTGAATGCTATTTAGTTTCACTTAGAAACTCCTTTCCGAAAGCAGCACTTCCCATAAGTGGATAACTCTCGTGTGTTTTGCCATATTCAAAAAACTTAATCAAAACCGCAAACTAAAGTAAAACTTCATGAAATTAAAAAAATACAGATAAAATAAGAAAACTGAAACAAGAATGTAGTATCAAAAAAATTAAAATCTTGAGAAATGCATAAGAAAAAAATCTCATGTATAGACCACATGATTTCCTTGTACAGAATATTTAAATTATACAGAATTTTCCTGCATTTCATTTAAACATATTGAATTAACAGTTAACGAATTTTCAGTTAAATTTACTAATCAGCGCATAAACCACAGTAGAATAAATGCACTCTTTAAAGTTCACTATATTTATTTATCATAGCCACACTTCTGCGCTAGGTTCACTTAACAGCGTTACATCTCATTCATTTTATAACTCAGAGTGAGTAAAAATTATAGTATCTGAAGAATTACCGTAAGTTCTATTCAAATAGTATAATAAATCTGAAACGATGCATAAAAGGAATTAAACAAATAAAAAAGAAAAAGTTTTTCACAGACGATTCAACGCCGCTTACCTAATGCGCATGTGCTACTAATTAATTCAGTTCTCACTTCGCGGTAGGGCAAAAATACATAAAAATTCAAAATTATTTCATTAAAAATTGAAAGATATAGAAAAACATAAAACACCAAATACAGTTAAAACAACTAAAAAACAATTTTTACAATTAAAGTTACAATTTGTACGCAAAAACCAGCTAATAACTTAAATGATAATTCCAAAATGAATCAAGCATAATTTAATTTGCAATAAAATAAATACATTACTCTGTTGCTGCGAAGCTTAGTTTCTCTAGATTGGCAACAAGTCCACTGTTCTGCTAAGCTTCAAACGTAAACAAATATGGCCGCTATCATAACCAAAAATTAGGCTTAGCCGCACCTAAAAAACTTTTAAATTGTTGACAATCTCCACAATTAGTGCATGAAGGTTAACTAAGGGCATAAAAATCTTAACTGAAAGATAAGAACAGCATAATTCAATCATTTTTAAAGCAAAAAATGCAAAATTTACAAATTTATAAGAATAAAGAAACTGAGCTCACTGAGCCGAGTAACAGAGTGGATATATATATGTATGTTACCGTTAAAGTATATAATGCAGTTATTTCATATAATACCTAGTTATTCCATGAAACAACTGATCGTGTCCGTTAAAGTGTGTAATATGTTAATAATTTGACACTTTAACTAGTTATTCTATGAAATAACTAGGTATTCTATAAATTAATTAATGAGAGACAGTGAAAGTGTAAAATAAATAATTTATCTAAAATGAAATAACTAGGTATTCTATAAATAAACTAATGATAGACAATTAAAATGAAAAAAAGCAATTTATCTAATTTATGCAGCGTATAGATGGTATTTATGGAAACGTACCATGAAATCATTTGTTACAACAAGGATTACTAAAATGACACTTGGAATTACAAAGAACATTATTTCTAAAGCAAAAACATTTTTTGTTGACACACTGGGTTTTACATGAACATTCTATATTGTTAAACGAAACGTAAATGTACCTTATACTAAAAAGCGAGATATATGATATAGATTATTTTACACTTTAACGGGCTGCAGATCGTTATTCTATGAAATAACTAGTTGAACCATGAAATACAAGAGAGTTTTACACTTTAACGGACACGATCAGTTATTTCATGGAATAACTAGGTATTCTATAAAATAGCGGATTTCATACTTTAACGGTAACATATACATATATTTATATACTTTTGGTGAGGCCGACTGCAAGCCAAATAAGAGGACATCTGCATGTTATAGCCATCCTATATACATAAAGTTCTGAGGCTACTCCTTTTCGAGTTATGCGAGATGCACACATACGTACGTACGTACAGATGCCACGAAAAAATCTGTTCAGAATCCATTTTAGATCAGTTTTATAATTATTTGAGGGGATAAGAGTCTTTCATTCTGTCCTTACGTACGGATGTCACTCAAAAACATCCTTAAATTGCATTCGATAGCCGTCAAAATAGATATTTTCTTTGAAATATGGTACTCAAAATTTTTCGCGGTTAGAATGCTTCCTTTTTACTTCGCACGAGGAAGTACAAATGTGAGATAGATTTGAAGGTATAAATCTCGGAGCGTGAATATTAGTTAATAGAATTACGTAATTCATACTATTGCAAATGAATAAGTCAAGATGTAAGGTATAAAATACGAAAGAAAACCTCTAACTTTAAATTGAGCAATAGTTTTTAAATTCCTTGTTTTAATTTGGCAACGTTCTTTAATTTGGTGAATTTTCCTGCCTAGAATCTAAAGTACACCATGTGAAAAGCTAATCTGAATTATGTCATCTTATTAATCCTGCAATCCGCTCTTGTCCAATCACGTTCAAAATTTAAACAAAGAAGCTAATCATATAATTACGCCTTTGCTGAAATGCCCACACACTTTGCTCTCTCCTTTCACTCTGTTTGCATGTATCATTCTGCTCTCAGCTTCATCTACCGTCATCATGATATAAATAAGAGGATATGTGTCCTCATAATTAATCATCAACAAATAAAATGTTGTGTATTGTTATCTACGCCAACGTCCGCAAGAATTTTCTTCTCAGTTGTGGCAACTTATGTATCTACGCTATCTTCAGATCCTCGAGACGTCTACAAAATTATCATGCATATGCGGGTAATTTTTTTTGATACATCGATATAAGTTATAAGAGGCTATACAAGATGAAACAGATTACTTTTAATAATGAGCAGAAAACTGCTGCTTAGATGACGTCTGGAGGGAAGACTAAAACTCACGCTGAATGCCCCTCACTATTTCTATATACGCAGCTTACGTTTAAGGTAGCAGAGAAAAAAGCTTAGCGAAGAGATGTAAATTTCCTACTCAGAGTACGTTGCTAAAGAATGACGTAATAAGTAGTTAGCACTTTTCAGAATTGCTTAACGTTTTCTATTAATCCTTAGCAGCGGCTTATACAAAAGTCTACAGCAACGTGGCTATTGCAGGGAAAATGCAGATGCCTTGCAGGGGGAGGAGATTTAATTGAAAATTAGAAATTTGAAAGTCTATTGCCAGTTTGTTCAAATTAAATTTAATGTTTTAACCCATTTCCGGCATTTTTATATGTTATGTATGTTAATAATTTTCTTACAAAATTTTCTTCTAAGATAAGATTATACTATCTAGAAAAAAATGAAAAAAAGGCATTGTAATAAAAATTATAATTCAAAAAAATGAAAAAAACTCTTCACACGGAAAAATATTTTTAGTAGGCTACGAATATGGGTTATATGTAAATAATTTTAGTGAAATTAGGTGTAAATGCAGCAACTCTTGCGGCTGCGGAAGCATGAGGCATCCCCGGAAAAATAGGTTTGCAGGTATAAGTCCATTTAACATTAACGTAAATGGATATCTCGCCAAACTGCACAAATAGAGCTAAGCTAGCGATGGTTTTGGCTCTAATTTTTACTGCCAGATTTGACGAGAAATCACCAAAAATTGGGCCGCCAAATTTAGCAACTATTTGGGGACATTTTTTTGTCTGATCCCTTTGCAACCTATGTTGTTGGATCCCTAAGTAAATATAGGTATCCGGGACTAAGTAACTGTAACTGTGTTTGCCTTCTAGAAATTTCGAGAAGTTACTGAAAATTTCTCAACGGCCGGGTAAAAAACTAGATAAGACGGAGAGAACCTCAATTTTAGTTTACTTCAGAGTTAAGTTCAGAATATAGAAGTCAGAGTGTCGAGATTATGCGTTTGAGGCTTTTTATATTGTCTGCTGTTTAATTTGAAATATAAACTACTGACTGTGCTCTATCTTACTGAGAAGACTTGTCCGAGTACTTTTCTGGAAAGTTCCCAGAACTGTAAAATGTTTCTTTTGAGAAAATAAATTTCTTTCACTTTCTATGCATTCAATCGATTAGAACCCGCTCGCACATAACAATATATGCATTCCAGAAAATGCTTAAAATGTAAAAATCTGTTTTAGTTATAGATTAGAAATTATTCTAACGCTAATATTTACCGTAGCAATAGTTTCAATACTCATAGTTCGGAATTATTACAGATGTTCAATCGGCAAAATACGTGATTGCGCTGCGTGTGTGTAATATTACGTCTTCCTCTCTTTTTTTTGAAATATTATCATATTTTATTTCAAAAACACATTAGGGGAGTTAAAAAAACAAATTAAAATAAGTGTTACGAGACGGATAACGAAATGGAAATTATTGCACTGAATGAAGTAAGAACATCGGAATGAAATCTTAATGAGGATTTTGCAACAAAGAAAAGCAAGAGACGCAGTTTAACACGATTTCTTCTGTCATTAATATTCCACACGAGTCCTGCATACCAATTGACAGTAAGTAATATGGAAAAAGAGCGGGCTTAAGTTTTCAGATGCAACAGACGAGCGGGTCGAACGCATAGTATTTTCCACCCCTTCAAGGAAAAAAAAAAGAAAGAAAGAAGGAAAGAAAGGTTTCAAATTTTACATTACGCTCAACGGGGCGTTTGTTAACATTTTGCTTGCTATCATTAGTTACAGAATATCATGTTCTTCGCACTTACACCATAAAATTCAATTCAACAATAATGTCCAAAAGTATTTTAAGAAGCGCATATCGTTAAAATTTTCAATACACAGTCTCGCGTGATGGAGATAATTTTTTTTTCGTCAGTGTTGCCATCGCTCGCTTTGAAATCACTGAGTTTGTTAATCAAATATTCGTTAAATTTTTACAAAATGTGAAACAGATAATGAAACAAATTCCGAATTTGGGCTTCCAGAGACCCATATTCGAGTGGAGTACTACAGTATTCAATGTTTGATGTTGTTAGGTACCACATTTTCATAGCGTGAGAAATATATATACATTTATGCAGAAAATAAAAGTGTTTTCTTTTTTCTCTTCCTTTTTTTAAAGCCCAAAGGAGGGTTAGCTCAGGAGGGCTATTAATTTCGTACTTGCATTTTCCGTCGATTCACTTCCTGCCATGATTTGACTTTTCAAACTGCTGTCCCGCCCTGTGTTATATTTAAAGAAATTAAAGAAGAATTTGAAGAATCAGCATGAATGTATTTATATTTCTAGAATTGTGATAAAACAACAGTACCTAGAGCCATCACATTTTTAATAACGTAATATTTCTACGAATATGGGCATCTGGAAGCCCAAATTTGGAATTTGGAATTTGTCTTATTACCGATTTCATATTTTGTAACACGTTAACTAATTTTTGATTAAGAAACTTTTTCATATTTTGTAAAACTTTAACGAATTTTTGATTAACAAACTGAAAGATTTCAAGCGAGCAATGGCAACGTTGTACAGAAAAAAAAACATTTTAGTCTCTAGAGCGTGAGACTGTGTATCGGAAATTCTAAAGATATGGTCATTTTAAAATTATTTTGCGATATTGCTGTTAAATTGAATTTTATGGTTTAAGTGAGAAGAATATGATATTTAATAAATAAAAGTAACACAGAAAAAGTTAAAAAACGCCCCTTTATGCTTAATGTAAAATCAGAAAGGTTTGAGATTTTATTTAACTTTTTTATTTTACTTCAAGATGCCCATATTTGAGCGGAGGACTGCGTTATTCGATATTTGAATTACCGCTGTTTTCAAATTACCGTTGATATTTCAGGGTGCAAGAAACATACATACAGTCATACAGATTCTTCATTATTTAATTTCTTTAAAAATAATGCAGGACTCTAATATTTTGCGGTCGTTTATAGTATACGCCGTTTATAGTGTACCAACGCACAATGCCGAAACGAAATTCATAGCCCTTCTGAGTAAATTGCCCCTTTGGGCTAAAAAAAAGTGTCTTAAAAAAAATATAATAAAGAATGGGTAAGAAATCGTTCCACAAATAAATAAAAGTATGAAGTCCGAACACAATGAAAAATAAGCTTAAATCTGCAACGCAGCTTTTTAATATTAAATCAAAAAATTTAAATTAATTATTAGCGCGAAAGGGATATTAGTCCGGAATGGGATATTAATCTGAAAATGGTATTGGAAAATGGAAAATTTAAATGCGTTACATCACTTTGCAAACTGTTGCCACCAAATAATACTGTCCAGTATTATATTTAAAGAAATTAAATAATGAAGAATCTGCATGAATGTATGCTTTTTTCGAATTGTGAAAAAAAACAACGGGATCTATATCCATCAAATTTTGGATAATGTAGTTCTCCACTCGATGATGAACACCTGAAAGCCCGAATTTTGAATTTATTTTATTGTCTATTACCCATTTTCTAAAACTTTAACAATCTTTTGACTCAAAACTGAACGACCTGTCAAAGCCAGTACTGGCAACACTGTACAGAATAAAACAGTTTTATTTTCAGCTGGCGAGAATGTCTATCAGCAATTCTAATGATACACAGTTTTTAAATATTTTGTAATTTGTTTTTGAATCGAATTTTATGCAGCGTAAGGGCCAAGAACGGGATATTTAAAAAATAACGTAAACATATTAAACATTAATGATAAATACTTTAATGACAAAAAAATGTAAAGCCATTTTAGTAAAAAAAAACTGAATATTGATATTTGGAACTGAGTAAAGGCAGAAATATGTATGAAAAAAGAAACAGAAATATGTATGACAACACTTGGAGCTACACCGGGAATTCTAAACTTATAGTGCTAAGCTGCTGTTAAAATTTTTGTATTTTTTCTATTAAACTGTACATGGTATAAGTTTGTAAGTGGGAAGAAGAGTAAAGCTAACAAAAAAATAGTAGGAATGAATGCAACAGTACATTTGTAGATTGCGAGCTCAGCGAGAGCATAAGCAACTTTAATAAGCCCTTTTGGACGACCGTTAAAATCTGAATACAAGTTCTTTTTAAATTTATTTCTGAAGCCCGCAAACGTTTATTTCTTAGGAAGCTTTTTCTTCATATCTCTGTAAACTGAGGAGACAGTTTTCATTGCTGCCTTAAGTAAAAGAGTAGTTTCTTCGTTTAGCAATTACAGCTGCGTTTCCGTTGAATAAAGACAGGATCATCTACTAATCCATTCCGGGAGATACCGGAGATGATGTCACGATTAATTCAAAATCTCAGTCATTCCCAGAACAAGTAAAAAAAAATACATTAATAAGATAACAATTTTCCAATATCTTCGAACAATTTACTATGAAGAATACTTTCATTTTATTCAACAAACTAAATCAGCATTCGGAACAAAACGATGAAAATAAACGAAGAATAAACATCATCTAAAAAATAGAGAAACTAAGAGTCACTTAAAGGACAATAGGTACAAAAACCCTTGAACAACGGAATTAATTTTAAAATTAACTAAAACTGTCTGTTTGATCTTTTTGTTGGAAAGCTGTTGAGGATTATGAACAACGCAGTTAACTGCCTTGTAAAGAAAAGCAACTGTTACAACATCAACTGCTATTACTATTATTATCCCACACTTTTAGCCCAAAAGGCGCTAGCCCAGAAAGGTTATTAATTTTGTTTTTGGAATTTGCGTCGAATCATATATAAACGACGTATCACTTTTAAAATTTTTGCCAACAAATATTATCACCCTGCATTTTATTTAAAGAAATTAAATAATGAAGAATCTACAAAAAAGTACGTATGTTTCTTGCATTGTAATAAAACGGAGGTACCTAGAAACATCAGATTTTGAATAACTTAATTCTGAATAACCTCCATTCAATTATGGGCATCTGGAAGCCCGAATTTTGAATTTCGAATTTCTTTTATTGTCGTTTTCATATTTTGTAAAACTTTAAAGAATTTTTTATTAACAAACTCAACGATTTCAAAGCAAGCAATGGCAACACTGTACGGGGGGGGGGAATTATCTCCAGCGCGTGAGATTGTGATACTCCCCGCTAGAAATTCTAAAGATATACTCTTTTTAACTTATTTTGTTAAACGCAATAATAAAAAATTTTATAAAAGCAATTTTAACAGTTGCTTTTATTTTGTGATATTGCTTGAGGTTTGAATTTTATAGTTTAAATGCTATCATGATATTCCGCGTGGTAGGGCCCGCGGGTTAGCGTGAGGTGGACATCTTCTGTTCCAAGCTACCCTTTTCCAGAAAGTTAGTAGGTAGGGACAACACCTGGCTCACCTGTTGGTAAATAATCGGTGTCCTCCTACTTTTATTTACCTATACTTGTTATTATCTTCAAATCTTTAGTTTAGGTTAGGTTATTCAGTTATGGCAAAGCACACGAGGGCTATCTGCCTAAGGGGAGGGATGCCTTCGTGGAGGACTTTCTGAGGTAAACTGGCTCGTATACACGTTACACATGGGGAAAGCCACGAAAACGCCCATGCAGCCAGCCCGTTCGCGGGTTTCGAACCTCGGACCGAACTACCAGTGTTCAGCGTCTTTACCGCTCGGCCGCTGGTGGGCCCCTTTAGTTTAGTCCTTACTGTTTCAGTTACCGCCCAAGCAGAGGCGTAGTTTGTTAGCGTCAAGTTGGCGCATTGTACATTTCTAAAGAATGTAATAAGGGGTAATTTTAACACTTCTTCTGTGCAGTTACTACACTTCCAGTTTTCACACAGCAGTTAGACAAGTGGACTCTGCAAACTAATGAAGAATCTGCATAAATGTTTATAGGTTTCTCGCACTGTAATAAAACAACGTACCTAGATCCAACAAATTTTGAATAACGCAATCCTCCACCGAATATGGGCATCTGAAAGCCGTGCTTTGGAATTTGTTTTATTATCTATTTCCTATATTGTCAGACATTAAGGAATTTTTGAATAACTAACTCAAGGTTTCAAAGCGAGGAATGGCAACACTCTACGGAAAATAAACATTATTACCTCCAGCGCGGGGCAGTGTGTATCGGAAATTCTAAAGATATGCTCATTTAAAAATTATTTTGCAATATTTCTGTTGAATTGCATTTTATGGTTTAAGTGCAAAGAATGTGATATTTATTAAATAAAGGTAACACACAAAGTGTAAAAAAATGACCATTTGGGAGTAATGTAAAATCTGAAAAACTTTCAGACTTTTTTTTATTGTCTTTTATTTTTATTTATTATTTTTTCCCTCTTTCGTATTTCTCGTAGATAGTTTTGTTTTAGCTGATAGTTTTTGACTGCAGTTCTTCAAAACGCATTGCGATAGAAGAATTAACTTTTTTTAAAAAGGATCCGTGTGTCTTAAATATAGAACTTAAGCAGTAAGATCTACAACTGATATACGAGGACTATTTTCTGAATTTATTAATATGAAAAGTAGAATATATAGCTCCAACAGCAAAGTATGAAAACGTCTAGGTCTGCTTGTAGAATTAAATGAGATCATATCTATTTAGCACCAGGGGTGCAGTTAGTCTCAAAACTCACGTTTTGTCAGCATTACTTTGGTGGCAGAATGACCTCTTATACTATCATCAGCAAATGTCATCACGATGTATTACTTCAAAGAAAATTAATTAATGAAGAATCTGTGTATCAGTATATATATATATATATATATTTCCCGCTTTATGGAAAAACGACAGCACGTAGAGCCATCGACATTTAGTACGCATAGTCCTCCATACGAAGTTGGAAATCTCGAAGTCGAAATTCCGAATTTGCTTTTGATTTATTTCATATATTGTATAAATTTGACGAGTTTTGATTTAGAAAACCACGGAGGTCAGAATAAATGTAGGAAGTAGCCTCCATATGGCCCGTGAAATGAAAATGAAGCTATGAAACGTCACAGCATGGCGTCATGACTTATCATGGCCGCTGCCATAAACGAGCTTCTGGTTGGTTTTGTTTACATTTTAATCGTTGTTGTCTACAAGTTAGCTTTCATCACTGAATGTTTATAAGTCTCGCTTTTAATTTTAATACATAGCATAAATGATTTTTACTTCGTACATAGAAACATAACAAAGATTACGAATAACTGTTTCAAATTCAATAAAATGCGGAAATGGTATATGAAAACCTGTAAATCGTAACTAAGCAACGTGGTAAAGCCTAGCACTCCAGTGGAATTTCAGCGGTATTTTACGCACATAGGCCTAACGACACTTTTCTGAGCCTCCGGGCATTGATTTTTGCTTTCAAATTTAATGCAATTTTATTTAACAATGTGTTTCATAGCCTTATCCGTACGCTGTATGACGGCCATGATAAGTCATGACCTGTCGTTGTTGAGATTTCCTTTCCATTTTTGAGAAGTCGTGCTCACTCCATCTATTCTAATCTCCTTGTAATAAACTCAGCGAAATGAAAGCGAGAAGTGGGAACATTTTTCGAAATAAAGCATTTTTATCTCCAGCGTGCTTAACTGTTCACGTACGTAAGATGTAAAACGTTCAATTTTTATCCACAAATTTGAAAGCAATCTGCTACCACTACCTCAAATTAAATACTTACAGTTTATACACACCAGAGTTTGGCCATTTGGTGCGTAGATTTCAGATTTAATCTTTTTGTTACTGAGTAGCAAACGAAGATTGAGAAGCAATTAATACAGTTCTTAAAAATATTTTTTCTATTTTTTTTAAATTTGATTGATTTAAACTAAAAATGCATTTAAATTATCAGATGTCTAATTCAAATATAAAATATTCTTATGAGAAAAGCGCTAGCTGAATTCATTAACGATTGCATACTATTTTCTTTTTATGATAATTCTTTTAGGAGATTGTCCACTCGAGCAGGTCGAGGTTTCATAGAAATAATGCAGGGAATATGAAAAACAGTGTATGGTAACCCGTAACACTGCATCGCGAGTTTCAAGTTGTTTTTAAATATTTTATGCTTTCGTTTTTGATCTTTATATGGCGTAAGGGCGATAATGTTTAATAATAAAAATGATGCTTAAAAAAAGGTTACCTGGAGTGAGCCGAATAGTGTACTGGTAACCTGCGAAGCTCAGCGAGAGCAAAAGAAAACTCAACAAATCCTCTGATTTGATGTTAAAATCTGAATCCTTTTAGATTTTTTTCCTTTCCTTTTTTACTTTTTTTCATTATTTTTCAATCGCTGTCATAATCCCTTAGTGTTTTTATTCTTATATTTTTTACAGCATTTTAAATGAAAAGTATACCAGTAAATAAACGGTAAACCGGTTTCAATCGGCAGTTTTTCCAGTAACTTAAAAAAACTCACAAATTTATGATGTGTATAGCAGAATAAATTGAAAGGACGTCTTTTCACGATATCAAAGGTCTATGAAGACAGATAATCCTTAAATGTCAGTGCAGCGCCACTAACTAGCAGTTATTCTGTCAAATGTGCTCAAATATTAGGAAGTTTATAACAAAACTTAAAAGTAGATTGCTTATGCAATTCATGTAGTCATTAACTAATTTTAAATCTAAAATAAATAGAAGGAAAACATTTAGCAGATCTAATCATTTTTTAAATATTAAGTTCTGATGAATAACTTTTCATCTGTACTTACAATTAACTGTCACTATCCAATCTTGAAATTATTTTTGAATTAAAATTATATTTTAAAGAAAATAATTTATAGTAACATACAATAAAAGGTATAAAAATATTAAAAACATTCATTTCTTGACTCCGAAGGCACGCCAGAACATGTGACTATGAAATCTCGAATTTTGGAATTTCGAATCTATTTTATTATTTAATTCATATTTTGTAAAATTTAAATGAATATTTTATTACAAAAACTCGATATATGAAAAAGATAAGTGTCAACACTTTTCGGAATAAAAGACTTTTATTTCCAGCGTTAGAGACTGCTGCGATTTGGAAACGTGTACTATATTTCAATTTTAATTAGCAACCTCGGCACTTCGAAAAAAAAAAAGTGTTGCGGCGGCCAGAAATTAAGTACTCTTATCTTCCATGCACCAGTGTGTTTCCATTCAGCAAAGCCTAAGACTCTTTCAAATTTAATCTGGAATGCTATTAATAAAACGCTAAGCCATTTAAAAGCAACAAACACAGTTCTTCAAAATAATATTCTATTTTTTAATGTGATTTATTAAAACAAGCATGTATATTGAAATCATTAAATGTCTAATTAGAAATATATTTTAAGAAACCACATTAGATTAAAATTATTATGTACATTTTCATTTTTAGAACTACCTTAGGCAGACAGCCGAGCAAGAGGCTAGTTTTTATAGAAATAATATCGTGAATATAAAAGTATGAATCGCAACCTTTAGCACTCTCTCAACAGTTCTGAAGATATCTTGTTTTAAATGTTTTGTGACTTAGCTGTTGAATTGAATTTTAGGTGGCGTAAGTACCTAGACCAGAGCGTGGTATTTAATAAAATAAATAGATTTAAGATATAAAAAGTTAATAATAAAAAGACAAAAAATATTTTTTGTTAGCCATCCTACTAAGGAAACTGAATACTGATATGATGAAGTGAGAAAAGTTTGAAAGAATATAAAAATATATGCTAAAACTTAACAGTGCAATGTAAACATATGCCGCTATACAGCTTCTAAAAATTATTCGAATAACAAAGCTTAAAGCTTAATAACAAAGCTAAAAGACAATAAGTAAATAAATAAAATAAAACTTTTATCAGAAGTGGATGCAAAATCAGGCTGGTAGGTTTCGAAATTAGAGAATAAAAACCTTAACGAATCATTTTGAGCTACCGTTAAAATCTGAAACATTTCAGGATTTTTTTTAAAATCTATTTCTATCAATTTTGTTTATTTCTAGTTTATATATAAACTAGAAATAATATGTATATGTGTATATATACATCACATATATATATGTGCGTAAATATACACATATACATATGTATATATATGTATATAAAGATAAGCAAAAGGAGTAAAATTCTAAAAGCAATCGCCTAAAAGTAAATTAGATACCTTAGTTCCAGAGTTAAAAACTATGAACAAAAAGCATTATA
>KK120539.1:352425-415299 GCA_000611955.2 Stegodyphus mimosarum | reverse complement strand
ATTATCACATAATGAATAATTATAAAATAATTGAAAATTGTACTCAAATATACCTAAACAAATAGATTATATACATATACAAAGTTATAAACAGCTCTTCAAAATTGCTCAAGATTAAAAAAAATTAATTGGGGATCACTACCTAAAATAATTGCCTATTGCTGTTACAAGATTATATACTAATACAAAGTTACAAAGAGCTCTTCAAAATTGCTCAAGATTTAAAAAAATTGATTTGGGTTCAATACCTAAAATAATTACTTATCGCTGAATCACGATGTATAATATAGAAACCTCTCACATATTCGTTTTGTTTAAAATTTGGAATAGTATATATATCCTATAAGCTAATAAACTGAAGTATTAAACTATCAGAATAATGACCAGTTTAGTAACGAATGCTTTCGATAAAGTAATAAATAGTAATAATTTGCAGTAATAAATAAATAAAAGTATAAAAAAGTAAAGTTTTTTTTATCAGGTAGTGTTAAAACAGTAAGAGTTAAAATATTTTGCCAAATTTTATTTTTGTCTAATCCGACTTGATGGTAGAAATTAGAAATATATATTAGGTCTATAAAAGTATTTAATGTCGCAGTAGTTTTAAATCAGAATTAAAGGTATATATGGTTGTACAGCCAGTGAGGTCCACTATTATCGCTATTAAACATCCTTGAACAAAAGATTATATTCTTACAATAATTAGAGAGCAAATCTTACCTTGAACGCCAAACATGACCCATGATTAAATATAAATATAATGAAACGAAAAGTCTACAGAAATTAAAAAGATTATGCACGACAGTTGATTTGTATTTGAAAAATAACATCAGAAAATGTGGGCTTGAAGTGCAGGCTTTCTAACAAAGACTTCTTTGAACGAGGAAGTGGCCCAGCTTGTGGTCCATGGTAATTCCTTTGACGTAATATGGCTGTTTTCCTGGTAATATATCTTTCTAGTATGTTATAAGTTTGATTTGTTAATAACTGCCTGCTCCCCATATTTATAGACCCCATATTTATAGCTTTCAAGATAAATAAACCAATATTCTCAAATTTTTTATCTTCTGTATGACAAGATGTAATATACGAGGGTAAAATTTTTACGATTACTTCTGCAAGTATAGAGAAAAAGAAAGAGTGATTTATATCGTACGAACAGAAGCATAGTAATCTAGGTTTAATTACGTTCTTGATTCCAATAGGCTAATTACAAATTTAGTGGAGAATTTTTCTAGCATTCTTATTTGTATTTATTGCATTAAAAATTTAAGACATGAATTCGAAACATCGTCTCAAACCTGTTTTAAAACTGAAAGATAAAATTTCGATAAGTTACAGGAAACAAATTTTTTTGTTGCAAAATACTAACATTTTCATGTCTATGGAATTTAACTTTTACTATTTATCTATATCATGATTTTATTTATTAGTGCAAAACAGCGTTATCCCAAATAGGATATTATTTTCGAAACAGGATATTGTGTTGTCCATTATAAACAGCTATACATCACTTTGCAAACTGTTGCCATCAAATTCTATCGCCCTGTATTATTTTAAAAGAAACTAAGTAATGAAGAATTTGTATGTAAGTATGTATGTTCCTCGCACTGTGAAAAAAACGACGGAAACTAGGACCATCAAATTTTGAATAACGCAGTCCTACACCCAAACATGTGCACCTGGAAGACCGAATTTTGTAAATGTTGATTAACGTTTAATTAACAAGCTCAGCAGTTTGAAAGGGAGCAGTGGCAACACTGAATGGAAGAAAACTCTTTTATTTCCAGCGCTAAAGACTGTCTATCGGAAATTCTAAAGATATGCGACTTTTAAATATTTTGTGATTTTGCTTTTGAATCAAATTTTATGCGGCTTAAGTACGAAGTATGTGATGTCTCATATATAAAGTTAACACATAAAAAGTTAATAATAAAAAGACAAGCAAAAAAGTACTGTAACCCATCTTACAAAACTGAATATGATTATGACGATGAGAAAAGACTGAAAAAAACAGAAAATTGTAGGCCAACACTTAACACTGCATCAGAAATTCTAAACATATACTGCAATGCTGCTCTAAAAAGGTTTGTGATTTTCAGATTGAATTGTGAAAAGGTTCGAATTCCGCGATAGGGTTGGCTGCATGGGTGTTTTCGTGGTTTTCCCCATGTGTAACGTGTTACTAAGGGGTAGCTTCTTTAGAAAGTCCTCCACGAAGGTATCCATCCCTTCCGTGCAGTGTTTTATAGCGAAATACGTAAACAACAACAACAATAATAATAATAAAATTAAATAAGCAAAAAGAAATGTGTTAACAAGACTGAGTGCAACAGCAGACTGGTCCGCTCTCGCTCAGCGAGGGCGTAAAAATTTTAACAAACTCTTCTGGGCTACAGTTAAAAACCTGAAAACTTTCGGAATCTTTTTGAACTCATTATTCCCGTTTCATTACAGATTTAACTATAAACCTCTCACTGGTAGCAGTCACCCTTTGTGTTCAAAAAGTTCACAGGGCTGATTAAAAACTAGAAATATTGAATTTCTTGTAATGGATCTTTCTGATGTGCGTCACGCGATTCATGATTCTTGAATAGAAGGAATGACGTAAATGATTATACGGCGATACAACTCAAGCTCAAGCTGTGGAGATGATCTCAGACGTAAGATGTGCCTAAGCCACCAAACGGAGAATACGGCGATACAGAAGGAAGTCAAATCTTTTATAAAAATATAATGAAGTAATTTTACTGAGCTTTACAACTAATGAAATAACTGTTAAAACAATAGCGGCAAAGTGATAATACGATCTTGGTCGAGAAATCAGGTAACTTAAAAAGCTTGATCTAACATCAGTGGCATAACCTTCACTTTTCTCACGCCTGTCAAAGATTTGCTAATATGTTGCTCTTAGCCTCTTCTTTGCACTAAAGTTTTATTGTTGTCAATATGTGAAAGATATGCTTGAACATATAAAAAAAACCTCAAGTTTTTTTGCTCTGGTTAACCCTATGCCAATAACTGAGAAATGACTGAAATAAAGACTATATATTTGCCAAAATTGTATCGCTTTCTTTAAGAGTAAGATTGAACATCATAATCTTCTATAACTTTGTCTGGAACTAAACAGCACAAAGTATGCTAAAGTTGTTTCTTAAATCTGCATTCTTTTTAGAGCAAGAAGAAATAAAAGTATTATTGAACAGGGTTCGGCTACCCTTTTTTGTATTCAGGAGCATATTTCAGATGTGCGGGAGTTAGGCGGACATTTAGAGGAGATTACGGCAGGGCGTCATGGAAAGGCTACAATGATAATAAAAATAAACATATAGGAATATAAAAATAAAAATTAGAATATAAAAATAATAATAAATATATAATTATATCAAAATAGAGTTAATTTATGTGGATTGCAAAAGTTACAATTTTCTATCTTTATTAAATCTTTAGAAAATCTTTATTTTGCTATAGCAGAAACAATTATGAAAAAAGTATTGTTATAGTACATTGTTCATCATAAATAAATCATGGAGGGTGCTGTTGGAAGCTGATTGTGTCTCAGACTCTCCTCGTGCTACTGCTGAGTTTAGACAGATGACTGGTCATGACTGCCTTGGTGCTCATTTATTTCGTTTTAACCTGACTTCCTCTCCTTTATGTGCTTTGTGCGATTCTGGACAAATCATGGATGCTGCTCATCTAGACGTGTGCTCTGCACTTAAGAGTTTAAATTGTATTGTAAAAAAGTATTGGAGAGCTCGTTGCCTAATGATCTGATGGTCAATGAATGGCATGGCATTTGATAAATAATAAATAGTACATTGTTCATAAACGGTGTAGCTAATAAAAAGAACTGAAAGTTGTTGTTATTGGCAACTTAAATATGTTATTGAAACATAACAATCAGCTGAAATACATATATATTGCAAAATCTGTGTTGTCTGCATCTTTTCATTAGTTTTTAGTTGAACAGCAGAATGCGCAATCTGCTTAAAATTCGAAATACAAATTCATAAAATAAAGCGTCTGTGTATGAACAGAGGTTACGGATGAAAAGTGTAGAACACCTGATTGTGCAGAGTACACAACGGTAATGAGGACAAAACATAGTTCACTGTACACTGAAGCACATACATCTAACAGTCGAAAATTGATTCATTTTGGCATGCAGTGTTATCTAGGCGTCTCTAAGATTACGTTTTTTTAGTACATGTAATTGTACATTTCTTAGAGTTATTAAAATAACGAAGATAAAATAAGAATTTTTATTAAAATTGTTCATTACAGTTACCAGCGTTTGTTGTCTAAATATCTAAAATTTGTCGCCCAATCGAAATAGTTGTTGGTGGCTTTGGCTGCCGTACCGAAGGGCCCGGGTTGGAATCCAGGAGAAGGAATTAATATTTGTAAATGTATAGTGTTTGTGCGGAATGGAGGCACTCTAAATATGCGGCAAGCCGAAAGTACTCTAGGTTGGTGGTAGGAGAAGAGGAGTGGGAGACCAACGGACCCATCACCAAAGGGACTCTGCCAGAATCGGAGTTCAAAACTGAGCTAAAGTCGGGCTGTCACCTATATGATGCTCAAGGTGCTTGCTAACGATAGACGCATGTGATTCCTTGCTACGATGAATGTCATGGGTCTAGAGAAGTCAGATTAGCACGGACAGCAAAAACATGTCTAAAATTTAGAATTTAGACACCTGAATGGCGAATATTTTAAATTGCTTCTGTGATATTCGACCTGGCCGTTGACGAGTGTATTCACAGCATTGCTGACCTCTCCTGTAGAATAAATATCACATATGCGGTCTGTTTGGTGAATTAATTTGAATGTTCGTATCCTTTTTGTCACTCATTAAAAACGGACCACAAAAATCTTAAACACCCATTTCATTCTTCGAAATAATCAACATTGGCTTGAATTATATGTTTTCAATGATTTACAAACTTTAAAATACTCTTTTTGAAAAAATTCCTTTTGATGGAGTCCAAAAATTGTGACACAACATTTATGATATCTTCGCGTTTTCGTAACTGCTCTTCCCTAATTCCTAAAGTGGTTAATCATAACCAAAATCAAGTAATTCCGTCATGTCCGGTAAATACAATGGTTGAGGCAGAGCTTCTCAGCTCAGTGTTTTAGTCACCTTTATTTTCGCTTTTCTCGAAATAGGTCTGGTATTATCGTGGAGGAGAACTCTTTTTATCGTGGAGGAGATCTCTTTTGTTGACCAATGCTGGCTGTTTTTGGTGCATTGTAGCTGAAACGTTTTGCAATTGTAACGAGTAGACCTCGGATATTATGAATGTTTCTCTTTCTAGGTAGTCAAACTGGACAATGCCAGCTCTGGTCCACCAAACAGACCACATTACCTTCCCTTGGTGAGTGCCCAATTTAGCAGCCAGTGAAACTGAACCAGAAGTGGATCAATGCTGTTTCCTCTTCAGGTTATCACATATGACACATTTTGCGTCTTACGTCAAAATTTGGTTGTGGAATGAGTCCTTCTGTGGGTTTATTTTAGCGCGACAACAATAATAAGCAGAATAATAAGCCCTCTGGATCTTTCGTTTTTTGGATAGGACATGAGGAACCCATTTGCTTAGCTTCTACATCATCACAAGGTTATGAAGATGTGATCGAATGGTTTTGTAAGATACTCCAAACCTGTATGCAAGCTCCAGGCAGTTTGTTGAGGATTCTGCTTCTCCAGCTGGACTTTTCGAGGATGGATGAACGACCAACACAAGTCTCGTCTTGAAGTTTCTCGCTTCCGGAACAAAATAGTCTGAACCACTTTTGAGTAGTCCATTATTCACTGATGTCTCTTCAAACACGAAGCATATCCTTCTGGAGGCCTCTGCAGCTCTGTTTCCTAATTTGTACTCCCCTCCGAGCGTTACGGGTTTAGCCTTGAAATTTCAAAGTTCCTCAAAATGTCATGAACAAAAAATATTTTCTTGATTTTAATTAAAAAATGACTCTTTCATTTTGTACCTTGATTTCGTTTATTCCAATATAAATCCAAACCGAAATCAGATATATTAAAAAATAGCAGAAATTTTCATGTGTAACGAGTATAGAAGACAGCCTTCTATACGGAAAAATCCGGCAGTAACGCTGAAAGCAAAATAGGCCTAAAAAATCTCCTTTTCAAAAGCCATGTGCTTTTTTGAAAATTGCGCTTCCTACAAAACCGATAGCGAAACGTGAGATGCGCTGAACAACTCTCTAGTGAACAAGGTTTGAAAGGAATGTAAACATACATGCCATCAGAATTAATTTGACCACACTAACGCTCAAAATGCAACTGTTCACAAAAACCGCACGAACGCTCTTGGTTTGTTGATAATACAAAGTACAAAATAAGTACTGTAGGGTACAAAATGCAGTAAAAATCGAGGAAAACGCTATGCTACTTTTCTTATATTCCCTACCATCAGAAAATGTAATGAGATATGTAAGAGTTTGCACTATTTAAGAGGTTGTGCAGTGTTAATTTCGATTTTGATTTTCATTTCTGATTTTAATCTGCAGTATATGTTTTTTGCTTTTTCAAACAGAATATAAATATAAGAATTTTTCGAAATTTCTTCTACATGTCTCCCTTTGTACCTCTCTGTATATATATAAACCTATAATTGACAATAAATTATAATATACATATATGTGTAATTACAAATCAATTTTTTAATTAACATAATATGAAATGCCTAATATTTTAGCGCATTAGGCTGTTGAAAAATTATCAGTAAAGTCATAAAGCAAGAAATTTAGAACCAATTTTACACAAAGACAAAAAAATAAAATTTGTATGTAATAAATTTTAAAAAACCCTTTAAATTTCATTTATTTTTTAAATTAGGGTTTTAATGTTTGACGCATTTTAGTTTTAACATTAATTAAATTATTTTTTACATTTATAGGAATTTTTGAAATTTATTACTTATGAATTTCAAGTTTTGGTTTTTGTAAAATTAGTTCTAAATTTCTTACTTTATATATACATATATTTATACGTGTGTGTGTGTGCTGAAGCAGACTTAGATGTAATGATGTAGGAATATTGAATTTAGGAAGCGTCGGCCCATAATGAAGAGCAAGCTTGGTAACCGAGGCACATTAAATATTCATTTTTATTTAAGTTGACATTTGCGACCACACTTCACTTGGCCCATTATTTGTACCTGTTCCAGAACAGTTAGACTTTTTATATAATTGCAACAAGAAGAAAAGCAGCACATGAACAACTTAAGGACAAGAGTGCTAGAAATAAACGTGGGCACAGTATAAGGAGCATATTAACAAAAGGTTTCGGATCTCGAAATTTTTAGTGAATTTGTAAATCAGCTGCGTCATCTGCATTATGTGTAAGGATTGATATGGGAATGACGTAGTCCAGAAATAGTTGTTACTATTTTTAGAATAGAGAGGGGAAGTACCCAAATTAAAAAAAGTAATCAAGTAGAAACTCTAATCCAAATTTTAATTTTAGTTATATATTTTTTTGTTACCACAACAGTGTAAAAAGAAGTATTTTACCGCAGCAGGGCACATTTGTATTCAAAATTTCACTCTGTATTTTCTAGGTGATTCATTTACATTTTGTATGGCTTCTTTTTACCTTACATATTCATATAGTTTCCTTTCCTATATATGTACAACGAAATGGAAATGTGTACTTTTTTAATTTAATTATCACAGTTGAATTAATCAAAAATTTACAGGAGAACACTTTATACTAGCTTTTATTGGTTTATTTCAAATTTGTTGACGTGTGGGAAAATTTAACTTAGTTCCGCTGAATATCTTATTCAGAAATATATATTAGTTAATAAAGATATTCTTGCTGAAGATACATTAATTATTAATTAACAGGAAGAATGTTTATTGATAATAATATATAATTATTGCAAAAGACCTATCTATTTCTCAATTTTCTCAATGTCTTTTTAACCTGAGGAAAGAATAACATCTTTTTGTTTCCTAGTTCTCGCTGTAGTTGAATTAAAAAAATTGAGAAGGCATGGTTTACAAGCGTTAACTGCTAAATATTTTGCTTTAAAAAATAGCTTTCCTGCTTTCCATTTTTCTTCACAGTGGATCTTAGCCGTACTAAAATCACGACTTAATATTCATTCTTTTTGTGTAAAATATTACTAAGGCTTTAACTTACTTCAGAGAGTAAAAAAAAATTGCTGTGAAGCGATTCATATCTCTGCAGGTTAAGGTGATGAAGAAGAATTTAATTGAACTGAAATCAAATTTAGTTTTCAGCAAGTGAGATAACATCTGTAAAATTGACAAGATTTGATTTTATCTCCATTAAGATTAAATTCGATTATAAAATACGTCTATAGTGTTGTTCAACTTGATTTGCATCTATTGCAAAAGAATTTATCAACATCTTCCACGTCATTTTCCTGCTACCCCCCGTCCCGAAAAAAAATCAAAGATTAATGCTAATGCATATTACCATTTTACCAACACCTACAGTTTAAGTGCATGAAGAAAGAAAGGTATGTTTGCTGGAAACATGACGTCTAAGAAACGCGTTCCGGTTTTAAACGCATCTGCTTCATTAATAAAAAAAGGTGGTTGTCACGTGGATTTACGTCAGTACCGGAGACCTTGTTTTGCGTGTTAACAAGAATGTGTTTTTTAGTGTTACAAGCAGGTTGAATGCAGCAAACATTTTAAGTAATATGATAAAATCCTGATTTATATTTCTGTTATTCAGTGAAAGACAGTGAGTCACAGTGGGAAGTTTATCTTTTAACGTTGTGGTCTTTTGCCAGTAAAACCAAATTTATTGTTCCGAAGTGTATTAAATTTCCAAGTTAACGTTTTTGGTAAACTCTCTTTAAGTCACTTATATTAGAACATGTTTTCTTCTGTAACGCGAATGTAATCGAGCAAATTCATCTTGGTTAAAGATCTAATATTATGACAAACAACCAAGAAACTCAGAAGAGAACAAAATCCTCTAAAGGCAGTTCTTTTAAGTACACACGCTGAGCAGCACAGGTATATATGAACCTCAATATATAGGTATATATGCGTATCTAAATGTAAATTAAAATATCTGTAAAACTCTAATAACTGTTAAATTATACAGAAAATCTCTATATTTATAATCCGAAATTTACAACAGCATTTAGAAAAAAAAATCTGAAAGCTTTCACATTTTACATTACGCACAAAGGGGTTTTTTACTAACTTGTTGTGTGTTACCTTTATTTACTAAATATCGCGTTCTTTGGACTTAAACCATGAAATTCAGTTCAGCAATAATATCGCAAAATAAATTAAAAATGAACATATCGTTAAAATTCCAATACACAGTCTCGCGCGCTGGAGATAAAAATGTTTTTTTTTTCTTTTTTTCCCAGATGCCCATATTCGATAGAGGATTGCGTTATTCAAAATTTGATGTCCTAGGTACCGTTGTTTTATCACAATGCGAGAAACATATATACATTTATGCAGATTCTTCATTATTTAATTTCTTTAAATAAATTACAGGGGGCTGTAATATTTGGTGGCAACAGTTTGGAAAGTGAATCGACGCAAAATGCCAAAACGAAATTAATATCCCTTCTCGGCTAACGCCGTTTGGGCTAATAATCTTTTACAGTTTATGGAATATAATCCATTAAAAATTTTAGCCTAGTTGGGAGGCTACACATAGGCCTAGTTGGGAGCAAATCAAAATAACATATTTTGTCTCTTTTCGAAAGTAATACACACGCACAGATAGGTTTGGTCCCTCTGATCGCAAAGCAGTCCCATATATAAAATATCAGCATTCTTCGCTTAATTGGTTTTGAGTTACTTGAGATACATATATGCATAGGTACATATATACATATGTACATTGAGAAAAAAAATGGGACAGTTCTACTGGGCCGATTGAGGAAATTCAAATTGCATTTTCCATGTCTCGAAAGCGCGACTTAGGATATGTATTAGATTTATATATAGCATTGTTCTAATATAGGTAATTTGACATAAAATCGCACTTTTTCTAAAGGGATATGCCATTTTTTCCACATTTGGATTCTACGACTCAAATTTTACCAAACTGCCAAATTTTATAAAAATCGCACGAGTAGATTTTAAAAAATTAGCTCTTTAGCTCCTCAAGGTTAATTGTGTTTGGTATATATTTATTAATATCTCTTTTTTTATATCTTGATTCCTTCTTCTTGATACTTATTACTTACTTGATTCCTTCTTCAAAGTTCGAAATTTAGGTTCACTCCAAATAAAATCACCCATTTTTTTATGATTTTTTTTATTTATATTTTTAAATAATTTTTATAAACTTTTAGAAAACATTTTGAATTATTACCTATAAAAGTTTTACCATCAACTTAAAGTATATGTATTTCGAAGTATACCTGTAAAATATTAGATCTTTTTATTCAAAATTTTCGAAGATATACGTGAATTTATATCCTGGCGCGTTTTGAAATTTTCTTATAATACTTGCTCCGCCCTAAGGTACTACACGTAAAGGGAGGGATGCCCCATGGAGGTCTTTTTAAGGGAAACTGGCTCGTATCCACGTTACACATGGGGAAAACCACGAAAACGCCCATGCAGCCAGCCCGTTCGCCGGGACTCGAACCCTGGACCGAACTACCAGTGTTCAACGGCTTTTACCGCTCGGCCGCTGGTGGGCGCGTTTTGAAATTTGGCATAGGTATTTGCTGATAGCGATTATAACATCTAATATGGTTTACACACCTTGTTAAATTATTTGAAAGTAGGAACGATGTGACTTTTTTCTGCTCATGCACAATGTAGGAGCATCGTTTAGCTTTTTACATTGTGCATGAGCGGAAAAAAGTCATATCGTTTCTATCTTTTCCGCTCCTGCACAATGGAACGGATAGGAAAATAGGTTGCCATGCATTAAGAAGTTCGCCAGATAAATTATACTTGGCGCAAAATGAAAAAAAATTCGCCAAGTTATTTTTTTTTTAATTTCTCTGTAAATTTATAACCAAATTTTACATAATTTAATATTTAGGCATAGAGTCGTAGAATCAAAATATGAAAAAACATTCGTATGTTATTTCAGAAAACTACCCATTTTGTGTCAAAATACCTATGTGAGATCAATGCTATATCTAATACATATCCTAAGTCGCGTTTTCGAGGCATGAAAAATGCAATTTGAATTTCGCGAATCGACTGAGAAGAATGAGACATATAGAACCGTCCCCCCTTTTTTTTCGCAGTGTACGTACGAAGAAAATTACTTTTTAATCCATTTTACAATTCATTATGGAAACAAACTGTCCTTTATTTTGTCCATATGTACAGATACCAGTACAGGGCACAGGGCGCCGATCTCAGTCCCCCTGGATTTTTTACGGCCACACGGCCAAAAGGGGCCTTACTTCGTCCAACAACAAACGAAATAACCGCCGACCGGCAGCATCTCAAAAAAATAAACACCAAATTACAAACATGAAATAGAAAAACGAAACTCAAAACACCCGGGAAAACAGGTCTGAACACCAAGTAACAAACAAAGTTAGCGTAACGAAATAAAAAGGAATAATATAAACGACCAGTGAGAATGATTTCTGACTGGACCGTACGTGCTGCTATAGGTACAGGGTATAGGACACCTAATGTTTCCTAAAAGTAATGTGCGTAGTGCCCTATTACACTTATTACTATCTAGAACAGCGACACCCCCCCCCAAAGCACAGAAGGATCGCGCCTCAAAAAGAGCTGCATCCGGTTCCAACCCACACCGTCAGGTCCGCCACCTTCTGTGGAAACCGGGACTCTGTCCATGCGTGCAGATGTTCTACAAAACAATCGTCCAAATGAATTCAGGAACGGTCAAAATGGATATTTCTGTCGAAAATATGGTACCCGAAATTGTTCGCGATTATGGTATTTCTTCGTAGAAGGATGTTGAAACACGTAAAGTAAGACATTATGGACTTCGTGTGAATTGTTTCTTATTAGAAATTGACCATAAAGAACTTAACCATTTTTATTTGGGAGAAAAGAGAGTACATTAGTGAAGTGAATTCCTTTTTAATTCAAATTATGCACTCGCCGAGAAAACGAGTGTAGGGCAAGATACCATGGTATTAAATTAAGGCGAAAAACTTCGTCCATACATTGTTTCTCATTGTAAATCTGAAATAAATATCTTAAACATCATAGTTTGGGAAAGAAAAGAGAGTAGATCACATTTTTATATATTAGTGACATGCATCTCTTTTCTGGCTTACGTAAAACTACTACGTATTGCTCACGTAAAACTAATATTCCAATTTTCGTTATCTCCTTTCACATTCAAAAAATACGACCATAAATGCTTTTAAAGTGTCCTTCATTTGCATTTTATCAATCAAACTCGGAATTTATTTTGTTATTTTAATTACATCAGTTCATAAGTGCAATATGCTAAACGATTGTATTTACGACTAAATAATGTAGTGCCATTTTCCTTCTACTCATATGCCTGATAGGTATCCCTAATTATTAATTTAACTCACTTGCTCCAAAGAATGCTCCAAATTTAACAATTCATAAAATTTTTATGCATTTTATCTTGAACCATTTGCGCCATTAAAATTCAGCACTTTAAACCTGGCAGATTAGAACTTATTAGAAAAGCTTGTTCGTTTATTTCTTTTAATATTAATATTTATGCTCCTTTCTATTGAAATAGCATGTTATAACTAATAATGTTTTGTTACTCTTCGAAGAATAGTCACAGATCATTCTTATTATAATAATTCAACCACAGTTTAACATGTATGCATTGTAATTTAACTTTCTGTATACAGAAGTTGCTATGGTCGCAGACTGTTCTATCTCTAATACGTTGAGCTTCAACATGCAAATATAAGCTTTTAGGGAAATGGCAAAGAATTAAAGCAGGGTACAAAATTCTAGTTGCACCTATGAAAAAAGTATGATATTTTGTAATTTCATACAAACGCATAGGTAAGAAAATATGAGTATTCATAAATTAAACTAATTACAAGGAAAAAATATTTATTACCATTTAATAAATGGCAAGCTTTGATTTCCACAATGTATTAATTCATGTCAAACAGTTAGTAGAGTCTCACTTTCTTTGGCAGCACAAAATGGTGAACTCTAGAAAGACTGCAGAGGAATAATTCTCTTGTCTTGTACTGCAGACAAACAAAGTCAGAAGAGGGGTGTAAATAGCCTTTTTATTCGAACACAGAATTAGAAATTACCTAATTTGGGTTTACATAAGGCAAGCACTTCTGTCTTAACAGAAATATGTAATGTTGAACTAATTCAAATGTGGTAGATTAGCCTAGTAGCTCTCAGAATAGTTTAACGCTCAGGAAAGGCTCTGGTTTTAGAACAACCGGCGAGGCAAGCTAAATGGCTAGAAGCACTCAAAGCTACAGAATTAAATCCCTAATAAATCCCGGTGCAACGTGGCTTAAAGTAGGAAGACACGAAACTCTTGCTTAAATTGCACTTTTTTCTACCTCAATCTGAATAAATGCTGACCATATCGTTTACATTCTGTCATGAAAAGCTTGGGTGAAAAGAGAATGATAGGAAAGTCGAAGCACATCGAATTGTTTTCGATCGAAAATGTGAGCACCAGATGTGCTCACATTTTTGTTCACATCACTTTTCAAACTCTGCCACCAAATTTTATCTCCATGCGTTATTTTTAAAGAAATTATATAGCGAATATGGAAGAAACATATATATCCAGCAACATGAATAAAAGATGTTGCCACCAATTGTTATCTCAATGAGTTATTTTTAAACAAATAATATAACGAATATTTAAAAAAAATAGGGCAACACAAATAAAAGATGTTGCCACCAAATGTTATCTTTATGGATTATTTTTAAAGAAATAATAGCCTGAATGTTAAAAAAACGTTATCGCAGTACATTATTTTTTAATACAGCAAACATAACAAATATATGACAACACTTAATATTGTATTGGAAATTCTACAAATGCGCTGCTTTTAAAAAGTGTTCTTCATTTGCTATTGAATTTTGTGGAACATAAATGAGAAGACGAAAAAAATAAAAATAAACAATAGTCCTTCAGGAACAAAACCCCTTTGGACTAATAAATAAATAAACAAAAATCTTAAAGCTTTCAGATCTTGTGTTACGCCCAAAGGGGAGTTTAACGTTTTGTATGTTACCTTTAGTTATGAAATACCATGTGCTTCCTGCTTAAACGATAAAATTCAATTTAACAGCAGTATCACAAAATATTTAAAAAGTGTATATCATTAAAATTTCTGATACACAGTTTAGCGCGCTAGAAATATTTTTTTCCGTACAGTGTTGCCATTGCTCGCTTTGCAATCTTTGAGTTTTTTAATCAAAAATTCGTTAAAGTTTTAGAAATTAATAAAATTTAAAAAAAAACAAAAAACAAATTCCAAATTCGTACTTCAAGGTACCCATGTTCGGGTGGGGGATTACGTTATTCAAAATTTGATAGCTCCAGGTACCGTCGTTTATTCACAGTGCGAGAAACATACATACATTCATATATATTCTTCATTATTTTATTTCCTTAAATGTAATACAGGGTGATAACATTTGGGGCAACAATTTGAAAAGTGATACAGCAGTTGACAGTGATTCGACGCAAAATGCCATTTCGAGACTAATAGCCCTTCTGGGTTAAGCTCATTTGGGATAATAAACTGAAATCTGGAAATGTTTCGCTTTTAATGGTCACCGAAAACGACTCTTTTAGAGTTTAATCTGGTTTATCAGTAGAGATTATCAATAAAGTTGGCCCAGGTGGAACAAAGAAACGTTTTATGGAAATACTACATAAATATACACTGAAACTAACATGTGAAAATTCTAATGTTTTGTGTATTTGAAAAGTGAAAAAACATATATCGTAATTCTATAAAAATACAAAATGTCTTTAGTTAGGTGTATCATGAATTCAACGCACTTTCATTTACCAACAGGGTTCAAAAGCAAAAGAAATAACTTTCCTTAGAACTGCAGTTATTGCTTTGTAATAGCTTAATTTCTTCATCAGTAATAGATAAATAGAGTGTGAAAGATTAATATCTAACAATTTTCCGAACGGCAACATATACGAATTAAAAGTAAAATAGCGTAAAATCGTGTTTCTAGACTAATAACGCTTTTTGGCTTTTAAAAAATAAATAAATAAATACAAAAAGAAATTTAAAAAGTTTCAGATTTTTCTTCAGACAACCTCGCTTACTGGTTGTAACAATGTATTTTATTGTTGTTTTTTCCGTTTAGTGTTGCCACTGCTCGCTTTAAAATTGTTTATTTTGTTAATCAAAAATTCGTTCTAACACTCTATCGGGAATTCTAGAGATGTGCTGTTTTTAAACGCTTTGTGATTTGGCTGTTGAGTTATATTTTATGTGGCGTAAGTGTGTGTGTAGAGCGTAATGTTTAAGAAATAACTGTTTGGAAAAAAAAACAAAGAAACACAAACTCCAATTATGACATTAGAATTTGCTATACATATTTTTATATTTGCCATATTATTAAAAGCTAGCCGCTCCCTCGGCCAGCCGCCCAAAGTAGTTATCATAAAATGTAAAAAGTATTTAATGATTTTAATGAGTCTAGCTAGTGTACTTTCTTAAAAATAGCTAAATGTTTTCAATTAGCCATCTTATGAGTTTTGTACGTGTTTCTTTAAAGTGATCACATTGAAAGGTTTAAGTAAATATTCTTAATAACCACGTTTATTGCTTTTAAATCTTTTAGTTTATTATTCAGTAACATTCCAGATTAAATTTGAAAGCATTATGCTTTTTTGAATTGCAACAACCTGACGCGTGGAAGCTAAAAGTACTTTATTTACGACAGCGGCAACGCGTGCTCAAGAATTTCCTTTTGTCGAATTCGTAGAAATGGAAAGTAAACATATCCTGCACAATGACTGCGAATAGTGGTAGTATTCCATCTTTGTAAAAGCTGACTTTATATCCTTGATACTGGAGAACAAAAAAGAATGTTATGCGTTTCTCAGTGCTGCCTTTTGCCCGAAATTCTGTAAATCAGCTTTTGATGTTTTTTCCATGCAGTAGAAGTTTGGAGATTCTTATCTGAAATGTTTTTGAACTCAGATTGCGGATTTGCATTGCCCAAAAAACAAAGCACCCTTGCTCATATTCAAACCATTTTGCTTATGTTCTATAACACACAAAAAAGAAACCCAAATATTAGCATGACATTCATTTTAGGATGATATCCAGCTGCAGATATGTAGAATTGGACGATATCCAGCTATAGAACCAGATGTAGAACTGGCTGTAGTACGATATGCAACTGTAGAACTGGTTTAAATTTTAGAGAAAACGTTCTTAATGCTACAGTACTGCGCACAATTTTCAACATTTTCTAGACAAAATCTGTATGGCTCTCGGGAAATTTGACGAAGTGGAAATGCTGTTATGCTGTTACAATAAATTGTAAGACAGAGTTTGATTTCATACAGTATTTCTTTCGTCTAATATGAATCTTATAATGAATATTGTTTGCATAATTTTTAAAATGGTTTGATGCTGACCGTTTTAATCTGAAATGTTATAATAATTCGATGTTTTGGTTATTCTCGATATTTAATATTGCGTAACTGTTCAGCTTGAGTCTCAAAATATAATGTTATTCAAACTAATACAAATATCACTGTAAATACCATAATCTGTAGAACTGTACGAAGTAGTATTTATCTCATTTATTTATTTATTTACTTATTATTATTATTATTTTTTTTGCTTCCTTATACGAAGTAAAGGAAATACTGTAGTCGCGAAAAATTTCGGGTATCATATTTCAACAGCTCTCTAAAGCATGTTTCTGCGTGACATCTTTACGTACAGACGGAAAAAAGGAGTATAAAATAAATTTTAAATGGACTCTGAAGTTGTTTTTCTTGATATCTATACGTACGCAAGTACGTATGTGCGTATCTCGCATAACTCAAGAACTACTAGCCGTAGACATTGAACATTTGTATATGCGACTACTATAACATCTAATTGTGAACTGCTATAACAGGTAGTTGCAATCGGCAGCACTATACATATTTTACATATATATACATTGCTACTGTGTTACCCAAGAACAGTTTCTTTATTCTTATATAATGGTAAATTAAGCATTTTTTGCTTTAAAAGTAGTTGAATTATGTGTTGTTTATGTTCCGGTCAAGGATTTTATGCCTTTACTTAATCTGCATGCAGTAGTTGTAGAATTATTAACCATTTCTATTAAATGGCGAGTTAAGCCTAACGAACCGCCATTTGTTTAAACTTAGTAGAATAGAGAATTAAGTCACTTTCTGCACATTCAATGTCTTTTGCGGAGTGGGACCAAAAATAAGCTTTCAGTTTTGTGCACCGAAAAATCTCTCTTCTTGCCCGCTAGCCGAATTGTTTGTTTTGGGGTAGAAACTCTCATTTTAACTGTATTTCTTTACTGTGTAAACTGTATTTAGCATTTTATGTTTTTCTGTATTTTGCAATTTTTAATGAAAATGTTTTGAGATTTTATATATTTTAGTTTTGCCGCATAGTGAAAAGTGAATTAATTGTATGAGAAATATATCTCTAATGAAATTCGAGGAAATAATTTTAAATGAAACGCAGAAAAAAATGTGTATAATTTAATAGGCCATACAAGGAAGTCATGTGGTGTACACATCAGAATTTTAGCTTCATATGCTTACCATACCTAGGTACATAAATACAAAATATTATTAGATCTTAAATGAAAAATGATAATGATCATAACATTAACTTTCCAAACGGGAATTTAGTTTCTCAGCTATGAATATTGCATAAGTAATGTTATTGTTGAACCCACAACTGAAATTCTTCAGCGCCAGAGTAAAAAGTACAGCCATTGTTATAACACAAAAAGTTCAGTCAACGAACGATCAACGGAGTCATTATCAAATGTCATTCTCCGTATTATTGCTGTTTCTTCACCTCTAATTGATAGAGACTCCGGACTTCCTAGAATAAGTTTGCGCTTGAAGACAAATTCATATTCTTATTTCAAGCTGGATTATGTTTCTTGTATGGGGACAATAAATTCTGGTTCTCAGAATAAATATTGTTCTCTCTACGAAATAAAATTTATGCATTATATATCATATTTTCAAAAATAACAGGATGTCGAGTAACACCTGTAATGGATTTTCATTGTTCTCGGTGCAAAAAATTCAACTTAATCACAAACGCATTCGATACTATTTCCATAATAAGCGCTCAGTTAAGAATAAAATCCTAATTTTATTTTAAATGCGTCTCACACATGATTAACTCTCTGATAAAGTAGAAATCACACAAATATTAGCGCATTTGTGAGTAAAATAATAAAAGCATCAGTAATCGGTATGTATAGAAACGGTTTTAGTTATCACGTACCTTAGGAAAATATTAATCAAGAGTTTCTAGAATAAAGTGAAAATTATAAACAAATTAAATTATAAACTAAACTGCTCGTCTACTTTGCCTTCTTCATTATATCCAGAACATTCTGCTTTTTTTCTGGAATTTCTTAATTCATTTAAAACTCAGGAAAATTCCTCCTATATGTAAAATGCGTTCTACAGAAATGTTTCATGTGGTTACATGCTTCTATTTAGAAATTTCCATGAGAAAATAAATTAAGGTAATTTTACATTGACCGCCCGGTTGCAAAGTGGCTAGCACATCGCACAGCTGCGCAACAGGTCCGGGGTTCGATCCCCGGGTTGAGCAACGTTGACTCAGCCACTCATCTCTTATGTGGGTGGATAAAATGAGTACCAAGTTCGCTTGGGGACCAAACACCGGGGGTCTTGCGACAGGCTGACTATTTGTCCACGACATATGCAGATGCACTCCGGGGCCCAAAATGGTCAAGAAAGCAGAAAAAGAGCACGGAAGGCCATCGCCCACTAGGGCTGCTGAGCCACTGAGTTTAGTTTTTAATTTTACATTAACTAGTTTAACAGTTACTCAAATTTTTATGGAAGCTGCGAAGCAGATGTACACATGAAGATTACAGAGTTAAATGAAAAATGTGCAAGTTTTAATAGGACTTTGTTTTAAATATAAGAAAAAGGGACGTTTCCTGCATGACAGTATGAGTGATAAATGCAAACATGTGATTATGGAATTAACTTCAGATAAACACTTCTTATGCTGAAGAGGAATAGTTGGCAACGTTGACATTGCAGTGTTACGAGATGCAGGTCCATGATATAAGTTGAAGAAAGGAGACATTTGCACACGCGCCTCGTTAACTGTTAAGATTCCTTCACAATCTATGAAAGAATTCCCTGCGGGTAGAGGCCCGATGGCCTCCCACCTCTCTTTTCCTAATACCTACCCTTCGAAAGGAATTTCATCTCACCTTGTATCTAAAGTCTCCTCTTGCAAAAGAGACATTATACACTTACAAACATCCATGGTGTCTCCGGGATTGGAATCCAGGTTCATATGTACGACAATCAGCGCGTCATTAACCACTTTACTAGCTGGGCACCAGAATAGCTCTACCTATTAAAAAAAAAAACAGTTCTATATCTTACGTTCTACTGATAAGACTGACGAAATTCAAATTGCGTTTTTCATGTCTCGAAAGCGCAACTTAGGATATATATTAGATTTGTATATAGCATTTTTCTAATATAGGTATTTTGCCTCAAAACGTTTAGTGAAATGCCGTGCCAGTTTCTTCCCATATTTCGATTCTGCGACTGAAATTATGCATAAATATTAAATTTTGTAAAATCTGGTGCGAAATTTACGGAGAAATTCAAAATCTTGGCGCATTTGTTTCAGTTTGCGCCAAGAATAATTTACTTGGCGAACTTCTTAATTTATAGCAATCTATTTTCCCTTTTTCTTATCGTACGCCAGCGGAAAAAAAGGTCACCGTTCATACTTTCAAATAATTTTGACGAAGCGCGTAAACCGCATTTGGTATTATTATCGCTTACAACAAATATGCCAAATTTCAAAACTCGCCAATATGTAAAATATGTACATCTTGGGAAATTTTGAACAAAAAACTTTAATGTTTTGCAAGTTTGCTTAGAAATACATCTATAACCTATAAACTATTTACCGTCAGATGATGGTAAATATTTTATAGGTTATAATTCAATTTGGTTTTCGAAAAATTTATAAAAATTACTTTAAAATATAAATTTTAAAAATAATCATAAAAATAGGCAAATTTTATTTTCATTGGACCTAAATTTCGAAATATGAAAGGAAGAATCAAATAAGATTAATAAAAAAGCGATATTAATAAATTATACACCAAATTCAAATAACAAACATGGAGGAGCTTAAATTTTGAGATCTAATTTTTTAAAAACTGCTTATGTGATTTTTGCGAAACTTGGCAGTTTGACATAATTTGAGTCGTAGAATCGAAATATGGGAAAAATGATCTGTCATTTCAGAAAAAGTCCGATTTTGTGTCAAAATACCTACATTAACAATGCTATATATAAATCTAATACATATCCTATGTCGCGCTTTCGAGGCATGAAGCAAGCAAATTGAATTTCGTCAATCGGCCCAGTAGGGCGGGTGATATAGAACTGTCCTTTTTTTTTCTCGCAGTGTACATGTATGTTGCGTGTTTACTTATAACCTCAGTAAACAGAATATCAGAAATGAGTTTTGATTTTCAATTATCAGAAAACGAAGAAAATCCCTAGAACCCAAACATATTTTTGAAAGTGGAATTAATTTTCTTAGAGTAGCTAACTGAAAGTAAAATGAGTTAACTGAAAACGAAAGTCACGTGAAAATCGTTTGCTTTTCTCTAAACGTTACCTAACAATTTTATATTCAAATCACAGTTAATAGTTTTCTGACGCTCACCGATCTTAATACTGTTGAAAATTAAGTTTTCCTGATATCTTTACTTAATAATTCAATTCATGCCAAAGAAACTTCTAGAATATGAATTAACTCATTATTTAGTTCGTCGTTGACTATTATATTTTGCATGATGTTAGACAGAAACAACAATATGAAAAACTTGCAGATGCTCTGAATCATAATCCATTAATTCATACAGAAGGCTTATGGAATATAAATTATCATGATTATTATTAGATTTCATTTCTAAATCATAACGCATGCATATGTTATTAAGCATTTCGTAAGAGAAAGGAAATGACAATCTAAGATATTCGACACCTAATAGCCTTGATTCTTAAACTTGGCACAAATTCTAGAATTTTAATTCGTTCCATTTCCTTTTCTTCAGATTAAGAACAAAATAAAGTATCACTATCTACTTCAGACCTATTTCGGTTAAATCATAGGAAATTTATTTTGACAAAGTGGTGTAAATGAAATAAACATGTAATTAGTTGATAAAATATATTTATTTTCTTTTTGTGGCAACCATTTAGTGATATTATTTACTATCAAATAAAAGGTTTGTGAATTCCTTAATAATCTAGTATATAATCTCATACTAAGAAATGCGATTTTGAAAAGGCAAAGGAATGCAACTCAAGCCAGTCTTCTTCATTACTCATCTAAGTTTTCATTGCACAGCGAATCCAAAATCCCAACATGGATACTAACGTTTTTGTTTTAATTGATGATTTGTTTTTAATTTGTATGAATTAATGAATTAACTCATTTTTAATATTCATTTTTACTTCCTTGTACGAAGTAAAGGAAGCACGGTAATCCCTAAATATTTCAGGTATCATATTTTAACAAAAATATCCATTTCATCCCCTCTCGACACCATTTGAACGACGTTTTTGCGTGACATCTGTACATATGGGCAGAATAAAAGACAGTTTTTGCCAAATGTATTTGTAAAATGGATTCAGAAGACATTTTTTTCTTAACGTCTGTACGTACGTGTATATGTATCTCGCTTAACTCAAGAACGAGTAGCAGTAGAAAGTTGAAATTTCGTATATGGGACGGTGATAACAGTACTTGCGCACCTCCCTTTTTAATTGAAATCGGCTCCTCCAATCTTATATTGTCAGGACTGAGTGTTCGGTGCATATTCTTGGAAAACATCTTCCTGACAACTTAAAGTCCTGATCTTGAATAGGGAGCTGAACGCAGCTATGTTCTGGTGGTAGATACTGTGATTAAGTTGGAGAATAACTGCACTTGAAAGGGATTTAAAATCCTCTTTTATTAGATCACAATTATGTACAATCATTTCCCAACTCGGGAGGGATACAGAAAGTAAAGACCACACTTGAGTCTAAAATGAACAATCAATAATATTTAAACTAAAGCTAAATAGAAATTAAGTAGTTGTTGCTCGCAGAGCTATAACGCGAGGTTGGCCTCTAAACTAAATGGTGCGTAGCGAGATTTACTAATACTGACGCACTTGGAATTATTTCAATAAGCAATCAGGTAAAGCGCTATGGCTTAGAATTTAAATGCTAGCTAGCCAGGAGAACGTCGAATAGCGTGACCGTGATCTGAGACTAAAAGCTCTCTCACACTGAGAGGTTTCTACCTTTCGTTTAAATATAACTTGGCTCCACTTCAAATTAGCATAAAGCTGAAAACGCGCGCTTCTTCTAACGGGAAGTTGAAAATGAGAAGGGATAGAAAGATTTAAATTAAAATAAAACTTTGTTAGTTTCATTAAAATTTTACAATATAAATATATGTATGTTTCCAATTTGTTACCTGCCTCGTTGAGCTTAGTATTTTTATTCATATATCTAAATTGTACATTTTTTGCTTTAGAAGTGATTGAATTATGTAGTTTTTATGTCCTGGTTAAGATTTTGTTTTGCCTTTAATTAATCTGCATGCAACAGTTGTAGAATAACCAACAACTTAAAAGTTTTAATGAATAGTTAAGCCTAACGAAGCACCATTTGCTTACATATGAAACTCGGCAGAATAGTGAATTAAGTCAGTTTCTGAATCTTCATTGTCTTTTGACGAGTGGGACCAAACGTGAACTTTCAATTTTGTGCACCGAAAAATATGCCTTCTAGCACGTTGGCCGAATTGCTTGTTTTTGCGCAGAAACTCCAATTTTAACTTTATTTTTTTCTTTTACTGTATTTAGTGTTTTATGTTTTTTAATATTTTGCAATTTTTAATGTAATGAAGATGTTTAAGTTAACTGAAAAAGACAAGTTGTATTAAATTAAAAACATAATTCTGAATTCAAGTCTATTACTCTGTATTCTCTGTAAGATGATCATCCGTGCTTTCAGAGAATTTAGATCTTATGCAGAAACGATTATCATTGAGAGGTGAAGTTAAAGGTGGATTTATGGTATTGGCAAGTCAAGGGACAGCACCTTTCAGGGTACTTCAAAATCATTAGTACATTTCTTTTAAAAAAACAGTTAAACACTTTCTATGATTTAATACGAGCGATCTCCAGAAGTTCCAATAAAGTGGTCTCTTCGCTTAATGAATCCACAACCATCTGAGTTTCTCTATCAGTTTTAATATATGGTCTCATTCAAAGATCTTCATCTCAGGAAAATGGTACTCATGAGAAGGTTTGCTATATTTGGTTTCTGATATCCTTAGAAGATATTTAATACCATCCTACCAGGTTTCCAAATGTTACATTTTCAAGGTTTTATTTTGTTTTGACGGCTACGTAAAGCTAGATCTTAATTTTGGATATACTATGTTGTAAATACATGTGGAATTTCTTCAAAAATTAGCATTTTGTATTGTTTACGAGTCTTTCTATTACAGAAAAAAGTTGCCCGGGGTGGAAAATATTTTTGTTAATTAGTTGGTTAATGAAAATGTGGTTAAGCTTCATTTTCGGTACCAGACTGGAGACATTTGAAGAAATAGCATTTATTTTGTGACATATATAAAGGTATAAACAATGGAATATGACAGTTCGCTTAAGTACTGGTAGAAAAGACTTATCACCAATTATGTCGAAATATCGCAACAACGGCGGATCCCCACTGCGTACCACCAGCTGAATATTAATTGTAAATTTAATATTATTGAAGTTTAATGTCTAGAGTAACGTGTGAACGTCTGAAATGTCTTATATAGAAACTTATATAAGTAATGTTCTCTATAAATACATTTTTCAATTCCAAATTCATAAAAAAATTCAAGAAAAATCTCTCGAGTAGTCTTCAAAAATTGATTCTTTTCTGTTAAACATTTATTTATTTATTTATTTTGGTATATTGCCTCGGCGCTAAGCCTGGTGTGTATGGTTCTTTTCTAGTGATAATTGTCTTTCCCTTGCTTTTTCTAATCATATTTTTTATCCCAAAAAGAGGCTTTCTCGAAATGGAATTTAACTTCGGTTCACTATAAACGGCGAATAACTTTTCAGACTGTTACCGGGAAATATTATCGCCATTTGCTTTTAAAGAAACTTAATAATGAAAAATCTGCACGCACGTATGTATGTTTGTGGGACTGTGAAAAAACAATGTTACCATGTTACCTAGAAACATGAAATTAACTAAAATATTTTCATAACTAAAACTTTAGTAAGTTTTTATGTGGTTTTTACTGAAAATGTTTCAAAATATTGAAAAAAAATTCTCTTTTAAATGATTTTTCAAAAAAGATGTTCCGAACGTAGTCGGATACCTTAAAGAAATTTAATAATGAAAAATCTGCATGAATATATTTATGTTTGTGGGACTGTGAAAAAACGATGGTATATGCAGAAGCGTGACATTTTCAACAAGAGCAGGTGCACTTGGAAGCCCGAATTTTCAATTTCTACTTTGTTTTATTACACATTTCATAGTTTGTCAAATTTTAAACAATTTCTGATGCAAACTTAACAGTTTAAAACAACCGTTTGGCAACACTGTGCGTAATAAGACATTACTACCAGTGCCCCAGATAGTCTATCTGAAATTCTAAAGGTATGCTCTTTTTAAATATTTATTCAGTTTGCTGTTGAAATGAATTTTATATGGCGTAAGACAGAAAAAAAATAAAGTCAGTAAGTAAAGTTAACGCACAAAACATTAATAATAAAACGACAAAGAGAAATCGTTTTGTAAACCATCTTACTAAGACAGAAACGCAACATTGATGTGATGAACTAAGAAAAGATACCGAAAAATTATGAGAAAATTTTTATGCCAGTAACATAACACTGCATCTAGAATTCTAAACATATTCTGCTATGCTGCTTTTTAAATTGTTGTGATTTTGCTGAATTGTTTATGGTAAAAGTGCGAAGACAATTATACTTAATAATAAAGCTAAAAAACCAAAAAAAATGTTAGCTGGAGTGTGTGCAACAGCTGACTGGTAAACTGCGAGCTCCGCGACAGCGTAAAAAACTTTTTGTAACGGGGCTAGATCTTACTGTTTCTAATGTGGAATATTTCCCTTTAAATCACATCCTTTTTCTATTTAGTTGATCCAGACCCTAACTGTCCTGTATAATATATTGAGTGCTGGTAGAGTAGTGCGAAAAGGAACCAGAACGTCGAATATGTACTACCCACCAACCTTCAGTCTGCGTAACTTCTCAGGCTTTTCAAAATAAAAATTTTCTGCTCTAAGCTAAATGCTATTTGTCACTTTATGCCAATATTTATCATATACTTTTTTAGTATAGTGTTTATTAACTACTTTTTTTATTTTTCACTTCAGTTTTGCGTATTTTATTTAGTCATATCAGAAACAAGAAATTTCCTGCATTGTATGAACTCAAAAATGCGGGTAAGGAAGTAAGTCAAAATGCGACAATATGGAAATGAAACTGAGTAGCAACAAAGAAGTACCCAAACACTTTATGTTTTTGCCAAATTGTAACTTCTAATTAGGGTTTAGTAATAGACAAACATAAAATCTTATGTTCCTTCATATATATTATAAATTCAGAAAGTAGTTTAGTTCCAGTTTGTCAGACAGATATTTCAATATTAAATTTTCATTCATTTTTCACAGAATGTGATGATTATCTCAGTAAACTATTTTCAAGCTGAACATGTGCCATTCTGGTTAAATGAACGTTCTGGTTTCTGCCGTTTTGGGCAGAAAGATCACTTGCATCTTTTAATGCATAATGAGTTCCGAGCCACTCAGACGGTATAGTTGTTAGAGGTGCCTACTGCGGTACCGAATGGTCCCTTCTTGAACCCCGGAGAAGACATGGATGTTTGTAAATGTATAGTGTGGCATGGTCACCACAACATGGGGGCACTCTAAATATATGTCGAGCCGAAAGTCCTCTCGAGAAGTTAATGGTAGGAAAAGAGGCATGCTAAATTCTCGGACTCGTCCACGGTGCTCCCCATCAAAGTTGGATCAAAGTGGAACTGAGCAAATTCGCACTGTCAGCTGTATAGTGCTCAAGGCTCTTGCCAACGACAGGCGCAATCTTGAACTCCGTGCCAGGATGAATTTCGTGGGCTTGTTCTGATATTACTATCAGACAAGTGAGATAAGTCACAACAACAACAAGCTTGCGATGACCCTTAATGACCTTGAGTTCTCACGTATTCCAGTTTCTTAAGACAATCAGATGAGAAGCATTTTATCACAAGTATACAAATAAATAAATAGCAAGACAGTACATACAGAAGATTTCGTTTAAGAAAACAACTTCTGCTAAACGTAATGGCTTGGGATGTTTCGAAGATGTGCTACAAGGATTTTTTTGTAAACAGAACCTTTTATAACCTCTTATCTTGCCCTGTCAAACTTCTAAACAGTCTTGGTCTCTGCGTGTCGTTCAGTCTCACGTACTGAGTAGAAATTAAGGATCTTCTGATGTAAACGTCAACAAGTTGTGGTAATCTCCAAATCACTCTAGGAAAATTTATTTCAAAATAAATGCCACATTCCAAAATTAAAATGCTTTAAAATTTCGAACATTTTGTATTACTTTTATGGTTGAACTGTGTATGGCGTAAGTGAGAAGAAAACGATGCTTAAAAATAAAGCTAAAAAGCTCCTACCCCCGAAAAAAACTGAATTGAGTTAACAGGAGTGAGAGTTGATAACTGAAACATTTCAGATATTTATTATCGCATTAATTTTATTATTTCGTGGATATTATTAGCATTTTGTCTGAAATATACTCGAAAATTATTATGAAAGCTAAACATTTTAATTTCTTATTTATTACAGATTAAATGCATGATCTTTATCTTAAAATACTGTATTACTTAAAATAAATTACAGCAGTTTTTCTTAAACTGCTATTCCCGAACCGTTGCAGTTTCAAATTCCAAATTAGGGCTTCCAAATGCCCATATTCGGTGGAAAATTACGTCATTGAAAAATTTGAGGGCTCTAGATAACGTTGTTTTCTCACAATGCGAGAAACATAAAAGGTACATTTAAGCAGATTCTTCATTCTTTAATTTCTTTAAATATAATGCAGGGCTCTAACATTTGGTGGCAACAAATTGAAAAGTGATACGCCATTTATAGTGATTCAAAGCAAAATGCCGAAACGAAATTAATAGTCCTTATGGGCCAACCTCCTTCGGGCTAAAAAAAAACATAAATAAAAAATTCCGAAAGCTTTCCGATTTTATATTACGCCCAAAGGGGCGTTTTACTTAACGTTTTGTGTGCTACTTTTATTTATTAAATACCATGTTCTTCGCACTAAACCATGAAATTCAATCCAACAGCAATATCGCAAAATATTTAAAAGAACATATCTTTAGAATTTCTGATACATAGTGTCGCGCGGTGGAGAAAAAAGTGTATTTTTTCCCGTACAATGTTGCCATTATTCACTTTGAAATATTTGAGTTTATTAATCAGAAACTCATATACGTTTCACAAAATATAAAATAGATAATAAAACAAATTCTAAATTTGAGCTTGCAGATGCATATATTCGGGTGAAGACGTAAGTTATTGACAATTTGATGGCTCTAGGTACCATTGTTTTATCACACTGCGAGAAACATATATACATTTATGCAAATTCTTCATTATTAAATTTCTATAATATTTGGTGGCAACAATTTCAAGAGTGATGCCTCGTTTATAGTGAATCGGCGCAAAATGTCAAAACGAAATTTATCCCTTCTGAGCTAAGGCTCCTTTGGGCGAACAATTAGGGTACCAAGTTCTCTTTCCAATAAATGCAGTTGTCGTTCTTGAAAGATTCGGCTGTGGTTGATTCGGCTTCCCAAAGATTCGGTTGTGGTAGAAATGTAAGAGAATCTTTGCTATAAAGCTTATCCGTAGTTTAGTGAAGATGTATGAGGACACGTGTTTTAACAATTTCTTAATAGGCATTGTTTCAAATTCATCATTAGTTAGATTTATTTTTATTTAAAATGATAATAACCAAATTAATTATGGTTTCTACAAATATATTACAATACATAATTTAAAAATATAAATTTTGAGACATATTTACATAAACGAGGAATGCGTAAATAAACGTACATTACATGAACGAGGCGAGTTTTAAAGTATACATTTTGACTCATATTTACATTAACTACAAATAAAATAAATTTGCATTAAAAGTAAAATCCGCGTTTCATAAAGTTGGTTAAAACGCTCATAAAACTTTATAGGAAATCGTAGTGTCTTACTCCAAACTTTACACCTTATTCTCATAAATAAATAAAGTTACCATACATGATTCTTTAAATAAAATAATGAAAATTTAAAGAAGAAATTACTATACTACTATTATATTCATTTTTAAGGGAGATTGCAAATATCTCTTCCCAAGTTAAAAGCATTACCATTCAGGGGAGAGCAATAAAGGTTTGTGATAACATAAAATACTAAAATGAGGAATTAATAACATGAAATTCTTTCACAGTTTTGCTAGCTTATTATGCAATAGGAACTACAACTGTGTCATTGTTCTGATTTTAAATTGTCTCACTTTCCGAAGAATGCCAGTTTATAAAATTCATCAGATATTCTAAAAAAAAGTAAAAGAAAGAAGTGAAAAAAGAAAAGAAAAGGGAAAGGAAAGAAAAGAGTCTGAAAGATTTTTTTTTAGATTTTTAAAGGTTTCCCAAAACGAATTTTTAAGGATTTTTACACTCTCGCTGAATTTGCAGTTTTTCATATTCTTGCATTATTTGTCAACTTTCTCAGTATATATATATACTTAGTTTAATTATTAAGCATCGTTTTCTTCGTCCTATCGACACAAACATTCAACAAAAACAACAGCAAAAATAACCACAAAATTTTTAAAAGCCGCAAATCAGCATGAGTCTAGTATTTCCGATGCAGAGGGGTATGTTTGGAATACATTTTTCTGCTTTGTTTTCAATCTGTTCTTAGTTCATTACATAAGTACTCAGTTTTCATAGCAAGTTGGCTAACGAATTTTTTTGCCTTTTTATTATTAACTTTTTCTGTGTTAACTTTATTCATTAAATATCGCGTTCTTCGCATTTCCATAAAACATCATCACATAAAATTCAAATCAAAATCATAAAATATTTGAAAGCAGCATATCTTTAGAATTCCTAATGTTAGAGTGTTAGAGAGCTACCATACCTATTTTATATTGATTGTATTATTGCTTTAAAAAGTAGGCGTTGGCGATAAGCCGCCTAAAATAGTCCTCATAAGAAGGAAAAATACACAATAATTTTAATGAGTGTAGTTTGTGTAATTTCATAAAAATATTGATTGTTTCGAATTCGACATCTCATGATTTTTATGCAAGTTTATTTAAATCAATCACATGAAAAGGCAGAAAAAAATAATCTTAAGATCTATGTTTATTGCTTCAGAGTTGCTTAGTTTATTGCTCAATAGTCCCCATATTAAATTTGAAAGTATATTAAGCTTTACTGAATGCCAAGTTTGGTAAATACAACTGAATGTTTAATGTCTTATATTTTAAAATTATTCAATTCATTATTGGTCTCGGAAACTTTAACAGTTATCTGAGCAGGTTTACGTTGAGTCCAGAGATTTTTGTGACTGCAACGTCGGTGGCAAGGAAACTGTTAACATGTGCTTCTTCCATATTGTGAATATGACAGTAAAATAACTTGAAATCTACACTGGAATATATTAATATTAAATTTCATCAGTTTACATCCAAGACTATTTTTGACTATTTTTGTCAATCCATTATAAATTTTTGTAATTCTTCATAACACTGTTTTATGGATAAGAGTTGGAGGATTCTGGGGGAAGAGACAACTTTCATTCAGCGGTAGATCTATTTAGATGTCTGACCGGACATAACTGTTTGCGAGACCACCTCTATAAAATTGGAGTGGTGGATTCTCTAAACTGTATTTTGTCTGACTCCAATCAGTCTATGATTTTTGAACATTTAAATAACTGTATTGCACTTTATGAGAACATTGTTAAGAAGTAGTGGAGAGTCTGTGAACTAATGGCTTAAGCGCTAATGTTTGGCATTTGTAAAATAAATAAATAAAACTATTGTTTTAAGTCTTTTCTTTTCTATTTATTTTGTATTGTGTTTCGTACTTATTTCAGTAAGCCGCAAGTGATACTTTGTGATACATGAGGAATTCTTTGTGTTTACACCTTACATTTTTCTTTACACCTTACATTTTTCTGATTGACTAATGTCTCATAGACTGGCGATAAGGATGTTTTATTTCGAACAGTATTGCCACTGATTACTTTCAATTCGTTGAATCTGTTAATAAGAAATTCATTAAAGTTTTACAATACAAGAAACAAATTATAAAACAAATTCGAAATCCAAAATTTGGGCTTCGATGTGCACATGCTCGGGTGGAGGACCATGTAATTAAAAATTTGAGGAACCTAGGAGCGATATTTTTTTCTCAGTGCGAGAAACATACATTCATGTAGATTCTTCATTATTTAAGTTCTTCGAAAATAATGCACTCCGATAATATTTGGTTGTAACAATTGAAAAAGTTTCGCCGTTTATAGCGTACCACTCAAAATACGATTGGGAGACTAATAGTCCAATTTCGGGCTGAAACGTCATTCTTTTGTGCACTGTTTTGGTATGGTAGACCACCTATTTATGTTCTTTGTTTCCATTTATTAGTAATGACTTCTTGTTGAGTTTTTAAAACACTTTTATCCCCATCTTCCTGCTTAATCATTTGTTTGCTGCACTGTTCTGCATCTTTAGATCTTAAATTTTCTATTAATTTGATATTTTCTCTATAATTCTTCGGAAGTTCTGATTTTTTTCCTGCCTTCAAGAAATTTCGTTTTTCTTTATTCAATTTTGAATTTGTTTCGTTTTTCAGGCAGGTATAAATCAAAGATGAAGCAAGTCTACAATCTAAAAAGGCAACACACAGTTTAGAAGGTCTACAATTAACAGAACTTTCTGCTCAGCTTTTAAAGCTTCTCCAATATAATTTTGAGCTATAACACACGTTAAATTGATTTCCTTGCTAATGTAAAAATTATGAAAGTTTAATGCTTGTGTAACAATATCTGTCATGCCAATTATCCCTTGTTTGGTACTGAAGTAACTTTATCTTACAGATAGAAATGCTCTCCATTTACCTTAGAATTAATTAGAATATAAATTTCCCAGAAATTAATCGAATCAGATTTCGCAGGAATTAATCGAGACAGATTTCTAGGAATTAAACAGAACTAAAGTCGAGATATGAAACAATTTACAAAACTCACAGAATTTCGAATAATCACGAGGAGGATAAAATTTAAATTACTGTCTATTTTACCAACGACCTGTAGTGTCAAATTTCAGGGTTTCAAAATAAGTAGAAATTCGAGATAATAAGATTCAGAATGGCAATATTTTATGTAAGCGTATACAGGTGTCCTCCATTCTCTATCTTTTCTTAGTATGCTACTTACCTTGGTATTACGAATTTACTACCTTGACAGTACCTTGGCTGAATCAAGGTAAACAACACCTGCTTCGAGTTTATTAAAAATAATCATTCTTAAGCAAATTTACTGAGCTCACTGAATTTAATATGTCTGCAATAGGCTACAAATGTTAACAATAAGTTTATTTAAGAAGATTACATTTTCCTAATGCATGTAAACATATAAATGACATCTTTTCCTAATTGCTAATTAATTATACTGGTTAAATGTTATTAAATTTAAATTTGCATTTTGCTGTACGGTAAATGAGTGCAATGATTAAAGAGATAATTTTAAATCAGATACTTATTATCATGCGGACCATTTATGAAAAGAAACGCCCCTTTTTATATTTTGATGCATGCCACTTGGAAATGTTAAGAATAAATCCAATTGTAGGAGAACATCTAAATATCTACGAATTGTACCTGCAGTTAACGAGAGATTATTACACAAAAATATTGCTATTATGTGGATTAATTCGAGATCAAAAATAACAAATCAGCCTGTAAACTGTCATCTTCAGTAATGATTAGTTTATGTGATTAGGCAAAATCTCGAGGGCACTCTGCCTAAGGAGGAGGATGCCTTCGTGGAAGACTGTTTAAGATAAACTGGCTTGTATACACGTTACACATGGGGAAAACCATGAAATCGCCTATACAGCCACCCCGTTCGAGGTATTCCACTCAGACCAAACTACCAGTGTTCAGAGATTTTACCGCTCGCTGGTAGGCCTCTTCAGTAATGAATAGGATAATGAAGGATAAAGCTCATATTATTGAAAGTATAAAAGGTGCGCTAATGTTGAAGAGCACGATCATTAGAAACAAAAGGCTGAAGAGACTTAGAGTGTGTTGAATCATTGGATCGAGGACTTGACCAAGCAAGGGCATGTTGAGCTTTCTAATTATCCGGGAGTAGGCCAGGTTTTTAGAAAGGTTTATAAGATGAGACTAACATTACATACATAGAGAGGACATTTAATACTAGTGCTGAATCTTCGAACTATTCAAGAAGTATACAGATTTGCACAACATCAAAGTCTAAGGTGAGGCAAAAAGTGTGGAAACAGACGCGTCAAGCAAAGTTCCCTAACTTACAGCAGAAATAACTTAGGACGCAGGAATGTTTGTCTGAGGTAGTATTTAATATTGACGAAACGGCTTTATTTTGGAAAAGCATGACACGACGGACGTTAGGGAAAACAGGAAGTCTTTTTCTGGATTCAAGGTCACAAAAGACTGGATCTCTGTTGTCATGAGTGGCAATATTTTAGGCGATTTAAAACCATTAGCATAGAGCAGCAGTTAGCTTAGCAACCAACCACCTCCAGCGTCGACTGTTCCTCTACAATGCGAATTAACTGTCACGTGACTTATTGTTTTCCTACTGGAAAAATTTCATTTCAATTTGTTCTTATATACTTTTGTATAATTTCCATACTTTTACATTTTAATATTTGATCCAGTACTGCAATGTGATGATTAATTTAAGTAATACTGTGTAAATGATACACATATAGTATATACATACATATGATAACACTAAATATAGCAGTTTCTTCCAAAATTACGTTTCAAGAATTTACAATTTGACTTGTGTTAAATTTAAGCTATGCAACAATTTACGGAGCAAATAATTCCGAATGAGTAGCATATTTTGTATAATATAATATGAAAAGTCTGAAGAGTCTGCCGGAAAAGCCTAAAGCTAATGATAAGATTTTAATGTATAAAAAATTAAAACCCATTCTTCCATATATATTTCTTTATCAGTTTTATTTAAATGATTATTTCTTTCATATTTATAACACTTATTGTCTAAAAATTGTTCTCTTGGATAGTGTAGTGGTTACTGGAATTTAGTTCGAATTTAAGGAAGCTAATTTTAGGTAAGCCATGTTTGTGTGCACCGTTACCCCTATCTAGAGGATGTAATAACGGTCTACCTCTTATGATGCTCTTGGATAACGTTTTCGATGACGAGACAGCTACATCACCAATACGCTCAGCGAGTCTGAGCAGATGCTTAGAAAACAAATGCCTGAGCATTTACAAACAAGCAAACAAACAATAACAACAACAAAAAAAAACAATAGTTAAAACAAACAAAAGACAACAGTTAAAAAACAAAACTCAGAAATAAACCCCACGAGTTTAAAACTGAAATTCCTTTCTCATGTAAGTTATAATTTGTTTTTTTAATAATAAGTATTTCAATTTTTGGCAACAGCAGGTGTTACTAATATATGAAAAAATGAGTGTTGCTTTCATGTCACGAATTCATACCCTCTCGAAACGAAACATGATTCCACTTTGCTTCCAACAAGTGTTTTTGCAATCGTGGGAAGGTATCCAGTGAAAATTACGTAGACTATGCCTTCAACGAAATTTTTTTCCCTTTCCTAAATAAACGCAAAATTCCCCACGTAGTGTTAATTTATGCTGGAATCATATCATGCAATTTCTTTCCGTGTCATATGACACTACTATTCTTAACATCTCATTTTAAACATGAGGTTTTTATAAACTCTTTTTCTTCTTTAAATAAAAAATTTATACTTTATAGTATGCAATTTTATGTTCTGTGATTTTTTGAGATAATTATAAAACTACGTTGTCTTTTACAACTGTTTAGCTTTAAACAATTTCAAACATTAAATTAAAATCTTAATGCAAAGATGAGACTGATTTTTATGATATTAACTTAATTTAAACAATTTTCAAATATACTTATTTTTTTTTTAATTTTATATACAGTATATATGTTATAAGTCCTTTTATCGTGATGACTTTCAAGTTTATAGACAAATTTTTTTTTAAATTATTTTCAACAGAATCCATAATGTTAGCAAAATAACTACAGAGTTGGCAAGACAGTAATTTCGTTTTTTTAGAGTGAAATAAAACTCAGTTTTTTGTATACAAAAAATGAAGTTCAGTCAATCAAATACTTTCCATTCTGTTCAGTTACTGTTGCCAGCTTTCTCATAACTTCATGGTTTCGCGTTCATAGAATTTCTTGTCTTTACCAGCAAAACATTCAACCATTTGAGATCATGGATATTACTGAAATTTTTACATTTGAGATGTTTTATAAACTTCGGAATAAATGACAGTCCGATGGTGAAAAGTCGGGGCTATATGGCGGGTGCTATATTCCTTCCCAATGAAGCTCCAATAATTTCGTGCGTGTTGCTAAATATGTGTGAGGCCTCGCAATGTAGTATAGTGATGGAACACGATTCCTTTGGAATATGCCAATTCTGGCCTTTTCTTTTTAATTGCTTCCTCCATTCGGTTGATTCATTATGCTTGGATCGTGATCTTCTTCGAGTAGATGACACATTTTCAATCACTAGTGATATATTCGTTTTTAAGAAAAGGTCGACTGGATTACGTTTAAAATGCGTTTTGCAAATATTGATTCCTTGTGCTAAGCGAATTTCTTTGAATTCCCATACTTCATGCGGAAACCAAATGTCGAAGTTCTTAACCAGTCTAAGACTTATGTGATTTTCAATTGCTGTGTGTTATATATTTAATCTTTTTGCGATTCAGTTATGGCTTTAGTTCTGTCATCATCAACTTCAGAAGGTCGGCGAGAACGCTGATCATCTTCAAGTGAAAAATCTCCAGAGAAAAATTTTAAACTAATTCTGACACATAAGTTTTGTTAAGCAATCAACACCAAAAACTTCATTTATCTCTTCCAGAGCTTCAAAAGGTTTCTTGCCTTTATGAAAATAAGGAAATAAAATATGACGAAATTTTTTATTTTTGCACCCCATTTTAAAATTGACCGTAAACTAACAGTCGTAAATAAAAATAAACAGAATTTGTTTCTGTAGCAAACTAAGTGTGTCCCCTGCCAAATCCTAAAAGAAAAAAAAATATAAGATTATCAGAAGATCAACGAAGCGAACATAACGCTATTTGTTTGTGCAAACCGAAATTTCTTTATTGCCAACCCAATATATATATTTGATGATATGAAGCAATAAAATATGAATTTTTTTACCGTAATGTAACTCCCTTAACTGTTGATAAAGTTGAAGGTAAATTAGTTTTGGTTTTTCTAATTTCGATTCATTTTCAAAGAAGAAAATATTTTAATATTTCTCTTTTAAGAAATATTACTGCGATGTTTCACTTATATATTACAAATGTGCTTTTGCCGAATTCTTACTTGTTTCAAAGAAAATGTTTAAGAAAGGTATATATATATCCTTATTCATTCTTCTCACATTACGTAATCGAAACAAATTAATTTAAATAATATTGAGATAGGTACATTTTCTGCTTTATATCTGAAATCTGAATACCTATTAGACTTTATTTCAAAGCTGGTTATAATAATGCCTGCGCCAGGCAAAAATTTTTAAAACACGCAAAGGGTAAACTATTATATTGTGCAAACTGGCAGCAGGAGAAATCTGTACTTCCCATCGTGGTAAATTTAATATCGTTCAAGAATGTATCCCTACCACTCACAAACGGCCTCAAAGTATTCTAGATAGAAAGGCTAAAACATAACAAGTTCACATGCGTTACCGAACAATGATTAAGTATCTGCCTAATTAAATTCCTTAGCCTATAGATCAATACAAGAAAATTTATATCCGAACCCCAGTAACATACTTCTCTATAGTAGAGTTTCCCGCAACGAAATGAAGCTTAATGAAGCTTATCACAAGAGTCTAACGTTTATCCTACGTTCTTCTAGACTAAGAATTTTTAATTATCTGCAAAAGGAGTTAAGTGGCTATTAACATTAGAAGAATTGGATTTTTAATTTAGTGAACGGTAGATAAGTCCCTGTTAATGTGAGTTATAATAATTGTATATACGATTATATTTGTTGACACATAGCATGCTAACGATAGGTTGTTTAAGAACCTTGAAAATAAAATGTGAATGAAAATGTAACGGTATAACAATAGTTTTTTTTTTCACAATTAAATATATTGATTAAAGTCGCAATGCAACAAACAGAACAACAAAAGTAATAAAAGAGCTAATTTTATTCTGATTAGGATGACAGATAACCAGTCTAATTACTACTTTACTAGAGTCTAAAAAGAAAAATCGAATGATGCATTTTATTTCCAGGAATACTAAAAACTATTATACTGATAGTTCAATCACACGAATGTGTTATAAATTGCACTAGTTATACAATTTACATGTAAGATAATTACCAATGTGGCTTATTTAGGGTTGAAATCTTAACTGTATTATACAGCAAGAAAATTAAACTCCTTCGTCATTTTTGTAGTTTCATTTATCAAAATACTAGGTTTTAAGACTTTTCAAGTTTAGAACCAAACTTAAAATAGAAAAGAAGTAATGCTCGAGTAAATATGAAAATGTTTGTCATAATCTCATAATCTCAACCGTATTATTGCTTCTTTTCTCCATAAGAGTTCACTAACTATTCGAATTGAAAACGAATACTCGACATGAAATGTTCCAAGCCTCAGTTTTAAGTCGCTTATAACATAACTCACATACTCACGACGTTTCATAACATTCTAAAATTCAAAAGAACACTCTCTTGCTGATGACATAGGTATTCTGGTACAAGCCGAAAATGTGGGAAATATTTATATGCAATATTATCTCGATTCCTTTGAAACATGGCTTAGGGATTGGAAAATCTTAGAAGACGAAAACGTCAGGCCTATATCTCAAAAGGTCAATTACCCTTTCCTTTCACTTCCATGTTAATTAAATAAGAAATAAGCAAAGCAACAAACAAGAAATAACATCGTAGGTTTTTATATTAATTAACGATTTATCTTATTAATTTTTCTTTACTTCTAATTTCGTCAACTCCCACCAGGATATAAATTAGCTAACGCAGTGGTCTTAAGTTGGGGAGGGAGTCTTTAGAAACCATCGCTGACAGATGGCTCTATTACTTCTTTTTGTGACTGAGTTGCTTAATCAGTTTAATCAGTAATTGCTTTGAAAATACTAAAGATTGAGAAAATCTTACTTATGTGCGTGTACCTTATACTTAATATTTTCATTTAACTTAAGCATGTGTTCTGAATTTCCCGTAAGTTGCAGAGATTTAAGTTTTTGCTATTTAGCAGTGTTGTGTAACCATCGGGCTGAGATAATAATAATAATAAAAAAAATCTATTTTAAACCTTCATCTGAATTTTTATTTACTACATTTTTGAACAAAGACAGGGTGATGATTAAGCCGTTACATTTCTATGAGCTGACATGTTTAGGTAAAGTTAAATCGTGCAACATATCTAGGCTTCACACTGGATAATTTACTTTTTTAAATCTTAGACTGCCAGACTCGAAAATACATTTAATATTCCCGTAACAAACATAAGACTTCTTCTCAGAAAATAAGCAGCCTTTCTCCTCGCAATAAAATAATGTTATGTAAAGCCATTTTAATTAACATTTCCTGCAACTAAACTAAGGCGACGTCATGTGAACATCCTCCATATTAGGCGGGGGAGGTAGGTTAATGTCCATAGGAAAATCTTCAGAACAGAGATAATACAAATTAATTTACTAAGCTACGGGGGTCTCAGTCTCGCAACGAACGCTTTGAGAACTCTCTCTTTAACCCTCAAGGCTGAACCGGGCCACCAGGGCGGTCGTCCTTCAACTCGGGTCTTTGAGATAACCCAAAAGGGGAAGGAATAATCTCTACAGTCTTACTTTACGCCCCCCTTTTATACGGCAATGAGCTGAGAAAAATTCTTATAAAATATATGTTGTGTCTGTAAAGTAAAACGTTCAGAGAAATAGCCAGCGTTCTTTAGTTTATAAGGAACAGCAAATTAAAAACCGATTTAAAAGTCGAAACTATCAGAACATTCATTTCTAAAACTGCTCACAAATTCTTAGTAGAATATTAATATACGCATAAAACACTTTCATTAACAAAGAAACTAAATTAAAACAGTACTGAAGCACTCATATCCAACCAATACCAGTCTTTTGTAAAATTTGCCATAATTTTAATGTAGAAATTTACCAACTCCCAAGAAGAAAAAGTCAAGTTATAAGGTATTTCTCTCGCCTTTTCCGCATGCTTGCATGGTACAGTTGTCAGCACGCTGGACGTGTATTTCAGAGGTCCGTGGTTCGAGTCCAGGCGAAGGGTTGCTCATTTTTTTCATCTCTCTTTCTTCGAAATAACCTAATGACTCTACAGTGGCGCCCGAACTAAAAGGTGGTGAATGAGGATTCTTCACCACCATCATTTGGCGATTGGGTCCCATAAAAACCCCAGTCTCCCTTTAAAAGGGGGGAGTATATAAGGTATTTCTCCCTCCTTCTTCGCATGCCTTCGTGGTGTAATAGTCAGCATGCTGGGCGCGTATTTCAAAGGTCCATAGTTCGAATCCCGGTGAAGGCGTTGCTCATTTTTCATCACTCTTGCTTCCGAAAAACCTTTGTGTCTCTATAAAGTGTCCTTTACAAACATCTCGCTTTGATTATTATATCTGACCAATCATCCGCAAAAGATTAATGCTGCTCCTGCCGGAAACTTCAATGTGCTACAGGTTCTTGCTGTAAACCAAAATGGACGAAATATTGCCATTGCGCGGAACATAAAACATTTAGATAAACATTTTAATGATGTCTCTGTGTTTAATTGTAAAGGTTATTGCAATTTGGCAGCAACATGACTTGAGTTCGGACTTAATAAAACAAGCATTAACAGACACTAGCAGAGGTCCTTAGACAGAAGAGACAAAATCTGAAACTTATGCTCAAACTAAATTTTCTGTTATGAAGCTGTTTTAAACTTCACTTAGGTTACGGTTATCCCCTCATTATTCACAGTTCTGAATTCGGCACAAAAGCACAAGATAATAAATGTTTCTGCACAGCAAGACGTCCTTTTCAAAGATTTCTCATGTAGGTGCTATTATGGTAAACCTGCTTTATCGTTTTTTTACTGTGTTTAAACTTGCAAATGTTTGGAGTAAATTGACTTGAAAACGAGAAAAGAAAAGACAGAGCTAAAGTTGAAAATACTAAATTAGAGTTCAGAATAAGAATTTATAAAGCAGAAATCTTAATCAGTTTTAAAACAATGAATGCTGCATGTGTGAAAAGAATTTGCACATAATTGATATCATTTTCTAAATTAACATTGAAGATAGTTGTAGATTTAACCGGATATTAGTTTGTAATTTGTCTTAATGCTTCAGCATCACGGTTGATGCATTAGACATACTATAAACATTATGGAACAGCATTTTCTAAACTATGGTCTGTGGCGAGTCTCAAACATCAGGACAAAAAAATTCATCGCCAGGAAATACTGGAATATTTTTATCTATACAGTTTTGAAAATTTACAAATATAAACGTTTGCAAGGAATTACATGTTAAAAATTTGCTTAGTAGTCTTTTGTGTTACTACAGCTATAGCAGCGAAAATTTGTCATATTCTACAGTTTCTGTCAGAAATATGCATAATATTTTGTGTGCTTATGTACAGGAAAATTATTACCACTTCGGCTTCTATCTTCATCTAGGTAAACCTTTATACTAAATACTTACTTTACACCATCAAGCGACCGACCAATCAAATTAAAGACACCATTTGAAACCGAAACCTTTTAACTCTGTCTTTCATGCTTCTTTTGAAAGCTTAACCCACCTTCAGACGATAGACAAGATATATATTTGTTTCTGTTAAAATAAATCAGTGTGTTTTTATACATAATGAAATTCGGCATAATGAAATGAAAACAAATTATATTCGTTATTTAAATACTTCGATTTAAACGTTTGTAAAGACTGTTAACTTTCATTTGTATCCTAAGCAAAATCTCTAATTTGTTAAGTAAAGATTTCGTGGTTATTCTAATTTAAGATTCTTTACTAAAACTGTGCTAAATAGAGAATAGTCTCCTCAAACGCCTTAAGTGTGTTAAATGCACGATATATCAAATTTTTTATCATTGTTTAAAGTTATTTATATTTTCGTATATCCCAAAATGCAGGTTTGAATCCTATAATTAGATTTTTAGCCCAAAGGAGCGTTAGTTCAGAAGGGTTATTAATTACGTTTTGGCATTTTGCTTCGATTCACTGCAAATGTCCGTATCACTTTCGAAAGTGTTGCCACTAAATATTATCGCCCTGTGTTATATTTAAAGAAATTAAATAATGAAGAATCTGCATAAATGTTTACACGTTTCTCGCATTGTGATAAAACAACGACGGTACCTAGAACCGTCAAATTTTAAATAACGTAATTCTCCTCCGAATATGGGCATCTGGAAGTCCAAATTTGGAATTTAGAATTTTTTTTTATTATCGATTTCATATTTTGTAACACTTTAACAAGTTTTTGATTAAGAAACTTAACGATTTCAAAGCGAGCAATGGCAACACTTTAAGGGAAAAAAATTGTCTCCAGCAAGCGAGACTGTATATAGAAAATTCTAAAGATATGCTCATTTTAAAATTATTTTGCGATATTGCTGTTGAATTCAATTTTATTGTTTAAGTACGAAGACCATGATATTTAATAAATAAAGGTAAGACAGAAAACGTTCAAAAAAACGACCCTTTGCGCGTAATGTGAAATCTGAAAGCCTTTAGATTCTTTTTTTTTATTTTTATTTTTATGTTATGGTGCTTTATCTAACTCGAAATAATTTTATTAACTTTAATTCAACAGGTTTTGAGAAAACTTTACTTTTAAGCGTGCGGAGATAGCTTTGATTGCAAGAATATTTCGTTAATTTAATGCAGTCCTCAAAAATCTATTTATGTAAAGAATCACGAACGGAATTAAAAATTTATAATTATGATGCTATGCATAACTCCACTCACTCCATTCACTTCATTTCACCAGCGTTTGAAGGAACTTTATTTTGGAGCATGTAAAAATAGCTTCGAGTACAAGAATAGTTAATTAATTTAATGCGCTTTTCAAGGAAATGTTTGCTGTAAAGAATCACGTAAGAAATAAAAAAAGCTACATTTTTTTTTATTTTGAAAACTAATTACAATGCTCAAATTAGCTTCAAAAATTGGCAGTGGGATTACGTAACCAGCATTTTAATTCTCTTCCTTCAGTTCTGAATCATTTCACGGCTTTTGTCTCAATGAATAATGACAAATTTACACTAGATTTTGAAAATATTTTTTTTAGTTCGATGTCGCTGCTTTCCTAACAAATCAAATATTTCATAAATATGTTTAATAGCTTTCAAACATAATAAATAAAATAAGCATATAATAATAGGACTTTTACATCTACAAAAGAAGATTAGGTTTTCTCTTCTTTTTCTATATATAAATCAGATATAAAAACAATTATTCAGAAAACGGAATTATAGAAATATACTAATACGTTTTTTACTTTGGGTAATAAGACTGAGCTTGAGACATTAATTCGAAGACAGGAATAGCAAAACTTAGCATTTGCGTTTAGTATTAAAAAAAAAAAAAAGAAAAGAAAAAAAGAGAGATAATTTAGATCGTGATGTTTACATTTGCATTTTATTTTTAAAATTCATGTTGATGAATTGATAAATAAATATACAGTGCACTCTCGATTAACCGGGATAATGCAGGGGAAGCATGGCACGGATAATTGAAAAAAATCAGATAATCTAAATTATCAATTTGCATACATATTGTGCGTATTTATTTCTTAAAATATCAGTAGTTACTCTTTTAATTTTTGAGAACATTTAAATACTTGACGAATTTCACTGAGTATTTTTCAAAATGCTATACTTTTAATACAAAAATTTATCAAAATGTGATTTTGTATTGTTTTACTTTTCATTCGAGTCTATTGTCAAGTCGGAAAAACATAAGTTAAAAGCATAAGATTATTGAAAATAGGTAACATAAGATATTATAGATTTCTTTCATATCTAATGTGTCTGCTGTTAATTAACAAACTAAACTATTAAAAGTAATAGATGTAGTTCTAAAGAGTATTATTTTTATTTTTTAACGTGATGGATTTAAATAAAAATGCATTTAATTGCTGATGTATCCAAATAAAAACATTAAACATTTTTTACAGAATCACATTGCATGTTTTTTCACTCTTCAAATAAATATTCACAAGGTACACACAGTGTTGGTAGAAAATTTTCAACTGAAATAGCAAAAGAAGACTAAAAAAGTGGCAAAAACCTCAAATGACGTCAGATATCACTTGATTTTTGTGACGTCATAGTTACGCTTACTCACATGATCTCTGACGTCTTCACAAATTTACCGTCTGTTGGTTCTGTAAGTTACAAACTGCATTCGATTGTTAGCCGTTTTTAATTACATATCTTTTAGCTTTAACGAAAATTTTAAAATTATATTCTTCATTTTCAATTGTTTAAATATCCATTTCTTTTTTAATTAATTCTCATTTAATTTAGGTTTCTATTTTTAAATTAATTTGGGGATATCCATTCTTAAAAGATTTCTCATATTTAGACTGTTAGCGCTTTTGTTATAAATTTGTTGAGTTGGCAGTTAATTCCTTCAATTCATTTTTGTTGGCTTAATTGTGAACCTCTTAATTGAAGAATGCTTTTCAGTGAGTTTTCAGATTTGTGCGGTGGATCTGTTTCAGATTCTAATTACTTAAGAAAACCTTGCTCTTTCACTGTTAATTTATTAGTGCGCTGTTATTTAGAAAAATGTCATTGCTTTGATTTTTAAGTTATTTCCATTGCTTAGCTATTAGTAATATTATAATAAGAGTATGAATTTCCTTTCTTTTTCTGTTTGGGTACCCAATATATGGCGCGCAAGCTGCAATTTCTTTGGTTCGATTCATTATCACCATAGAACTGGGGGGGGACTGAAAAACAAAGTTCAAGAGGGAGGGTGGTGAGAGGTCCCGAAGAATTTTTGCTTCTGTCTTTCCACTTTTTTTCACTCCCCTTACGCCTTTCTCGTTATACCGGTGTCAGGCCAAGTAAAGGAAAGCTCACATGTAACTCATATTGTCGGACGCCAACTTTTGTTTAAGCCTAAATTAACTGTTTTTAATGCAAATTATTTTTAACTGATACATTATTTTAACATAAAAGCCTTTTAATATATATTAAAAAAAATCTTTGAAGTCGCAAAAAGTAGCATAAGAAAATAACGAACGTCACAAAAATTTCGCAAAATCCCAAATGCTAAAATTTTAGTAGCACAAGTTTGTCAAAAGTCCCAAATTTGCGAAGAATCGCACCATCTGGCAACACTGGGGACAAAGCGGGAGAGAAAAAAAGGACAGTTCTATATCTACCGTTCTACTGTGCCGATTGACGAAATTCAAATTGCGATTTTCATGCCTCGATAGAGCGAATTAGGTTATATATTAGATTTATATATAGCACTGTCCTAACATACGCATTTTGAAAAAACATCGGATTTTTTCGGAAATAACATGCCAATTGTTTTTTCATATTTCTTCCACATTTCGATTCTATGACTCAAATTACGCCTAGATACAAAATTTTGTAATTTTTGTGCGAAATTTAAGGAGAAATTAAAAAATTTATCTTGGCGGATTCTTTTTTTTCATTTTGCGTCAAGAATAATTCACTTGGCGAACTTCTTAATTTATAGCAAGCTATTTTCCTTTCCTTTTTTTCATTGCCCACGAGCGGAAAAAAAGTCATCTTTCCTATTTTCAAACAATTTTAACTGAGTGTGGTAAACCACATTTTTGTTAATATCCCTTATAATAAATACGCCAAATTTCAAAACGCGCCTAAATGTAAATTCCCGTGTATCTTTGGAAATTTTGAATAAAAAAACCCTATTTTTTGCACGTATGCTTAGAAATACATCTACTTGAAGGTGATGTCAAAAATTTTATAGATTAATAACTCAAATTATTTTTCGAAAAAATTATAAATATTATTTAAAAACACAAATTTTAAAAATAAATTATAAGAAATTGACGAATGTTATTTGGAATGAAAATAAATTTCGAAATATGAAAAGAAGAATCAAATAAGTTTAAAAAAAAACAGATATTAATAAATATATACCAAATTCAATTAACAATGAGAAGCTAAAATTTTTGAGAACTAATTCTTTAAAAACTACTCGTGCGAGTTTTACAAACCTTGGCAGTTTTGTATAATTTGAGCCGTATAATCGAAATATGGAAAAAAAAATTGCCATGTCATTTCAGAAAAAGTGCGGTTTTGTGTCAAACTACCTATATTAGAACAAAGCTATATGTGAATCTAATACATATCCTAAGTCGCGCTTTCGAGACATGAAAAACGCAAGTTGAATTTCGTCAAACAGCCTATTAGAACATTTTGTAGAATACTAGTGTAGTGCCTAGTCCTCTAAAATTGTAACCCCGAGGAAAGCAGCGCTCTCTAGGCGGAGAAAAGGGTAAGTTGGTGACTGGCTTTCGGTGGGAGAGGCCGAACGTTCAGTATGTTCAGTGTGATCATTTTATAAATTTAACAATTCTATTAACTGATGTAGTATTTCTATTTGTACAAAGTGTGTATAGTATACGTAGAGTGTGTGAATGAATAAATCCGAGTCCCATGATTTTAATTTATGGTTTAAGTGCAAAGAACAGGATATAAATTTAATAAATAAAAAACGGTAACACACAAAACTTTAAAACAACCCCCCTTTGGGCGTTTAGTCTGAAAGCTCTCAGATTTTTTTTAACTGTTTTATTCTGTGTTAATATTTCTTAATATTTTTCCTAATCTTAATTTTTTTAATATTATTTCTTAGGCGCGAATTTTTTTATATACCTTATATATGGCTATGTTAGCTCCGTGTTATCTCTCTAAAAATTAAAAACCGAAAATTAAAACAGCATTTGCAGGTTATTATAAAAAAAAACTTTTAGATCGAAATCTTTACAACATTGTCAATTCTAATAACTTCCGTCAAATTTTGTGCGAAGAAACGTGAGTCGAAGCAAGATTTTCAGTTTTAAATCTTTTCGAATATTATTTTTCCTTTGATAAAATCATTGCGAGATGTTGGCCTTGTATCTAAAACAACTATTACCATTGTATTCGAGAACATCAAAAGTTAAACATCCTTGATCTCTGATCAAGCGGCCTTCTTAACCTTCTAATTGAATAAAATAATAGCTTCCTTGATGATGCTAAAAGTCAGCAAAAAATTTGAAATGACTGACTATACTAACTAGACGGGGGAGGAAATAATAATTTAAAACAATTAATGTCACATTTTTAAATCTCTGCTCACTCAAAGTTGCACAAAGTTATGCTAAGTATCGAGAAGCAGTTTATAAACAATTCTAGTTACTTTTAACATTACTTTTAGCTGTCCTTATCCAAATTATTCAGAATCGTTAAACCTCTTCAGAAATTCTAATCAGTTTATATCATGTCACGGACAAGCCAATCATGAAATGTTTCTTTTAGATCTTAGTAAAGAAACTTCCTGACAACGATCTTTAGAATTAGAATATCTTTATAGATTTGGTTGGGTTTCTGACATTACGATGGTTTAGTTAGAGGTCTAATTAATGGAATTTTTGGAATATATTTTTACCCCTAATGGCTAGATCTAGTCGTTTATATGCGTTGACCACTACTACGGCCGGAAGCGGTGGTCACTTTATTATGGAAGCACGTAGTAGTTGGGCCACCTTTGCCTCTTATGAAGAAGCTGACAAATTACGTCCATTCTTGAACACGGTCTTCGTTTTACCGTTTGACATTTGGTATAAACAAAGCTATCTTCTTTGGAGAATTTCGTTCTTCCTAATGATGAGGCTCCTGCAGCTGCTGCCACCGAAATACCCTCCCAAACTGCTGTAAATCTTCAAAAGATTTTCTAACACAGTATAGAGTCACATATTGAGGGAATGAATGATTGTTTACACTGATCATGGCTGATATTTTTAAGGACTTTCTTAGTTTCCTTCAACTTAACCTGCATAAATCTTAAAAGACTGTTCGGTAGCTTATTTTGAATAATGGATGTGATTGATTGAAAGTGATAATATTGTTGTCCTAGTTCAAAATTCGTATTGTTTTAGCGGTGAGGTTATTGATTTTCCAAATTCTTACACAATTTTTTGACATAAAACCTGTAGTTATTAAAGCAGCAGTCATTGCACTAACAAATGTGATTATCCTTTTTTCAGATTTGTGGTTATAATGCTGCCATTGTTGACCTTTCTCTTGTAGCATCTGATTTCACTCTTTTCTCTCGTTATTATAAGCTTTATGCTAATATTAATGCTGATCTGTGCAAAATAGATCATACAATTTCCAGTATCTTATTTCACGCATGGGTGCTAACAATTAATTCAGTGTTTCGTCAATCTTGCGATTGACTTTGTAGAGACATTAGGTTTATTTCGAAGAAGAAATCAGCAATTCGAAGAAGAAATCAGCAAAGAAGAGGAAAAATCAGCAATGTCCTCACCGGGACTATTCAAAAAAAGGCTATTTAAAAGGCGACTGGGGAAAGGGGGGCCCAATCACCAAATCGCGGTGGTGCAGAATCATGATCCATCACCTTTTAGTTCGGGCGCCACTGTAGAGACGTTAGGTTATTATTTGTGAGGACATTAGGCAGGAAGAAGGCGGGAGAAATACTTTATATACCACCTTTTTAAAATGGCGACTGGGGTTTGGGGAATCCAATCGCCAAATCCAGGTGGTGGAGAATCATCATCCATCAACTTTAGTTCGGGCGCCAGTGTAGAGACCTTAGGTTATTATTTGTGAGGACATTAGGCAGGAAGAAGGCGGGAGAAATACTTTATATACCCCCTTTTTAAAATGGCGACTGGGGTTTTGGGAATCCAATCGTTAAATCCAGGTGGTGGAGAATCATCATCCATCAACTTTAGTTCGGGCGGCAGTGTAGAGACCTTAGGTTGTTTTGAAGCAGGAGACATGAAAAATGAGCAATGCCCTCGCCTGGACTCGAACCACATACCTTTCGATGACGCGCCGAGCGTGCTGACCACTACACCACGAAGGCATGCCAAGAAGGTTGGAGAATGACCTTATAACTTCAAAGGCATTAAATTGAGCGAATGCATGTGGCAGCATTTTGTGATAAATGAAGACTACTGACCTACCTTCTGTGAGACTCAAGTTGTATTGATCACACTACTGGTGCACAGGAACTTCTGCAGTGTGATAGGAAATGCCATAAACTCGAGGTCTTTACCTGATCATAGAATGATATTTTTGAAATGAAATTTCCCGAAGGTAACTATTTTGTGAATGCTTCTGGAAAAAACAAATTTCTTCAGTATGGAAAGAGTAAACTTTAACCATTGCCAACTGTACTCAAACTGATGTTAGGCTTCGAGAATCGTAAGTCTTCATTGTTTTTGCTGCAGAAAATCCTATTCCCTTGAAAAGGTGTGATTTTCATAAAGCTGCCTATGTTTGGATGCCTATCTTGCATGCGAAAGAAGTTGAGTGCTACTAAAGGATGTTATTAAAAGACAAAAAAAAAATTCTCTTTTAAAGGAAACTTATAAAAAAAGTTATCTTCGGATTAAGCATAAGTTTAATATTGAGGGGAGTAAATTAAAATCATGGGAAATTTTTCTTGCCGATATAACTGTACGGAATGTTTGTATGACAGTTCGCAATTATGGAGTTCGCACAATTTTGTCAGAAAGCTTGAAATTTCAGGTATTGAAATTTCTCCTGATCGTTTTACTTCTTCTTTCAAGTATATAACTGACTCTGTCACAAGGAAGACTTCCCTCGTTATTCATGATACTCATAAACCTCGTTCTTTGCATCGTGAAAATGATTTGGTATCTTCTTTGTCTGTATCTGGTATCATTGTCGTTTAGTGTAGGTACTGATAATGATGTTTTTTTCTCCATGGCAGAAGTTGATTGCGTGGTTGAAACCTTAACTAAGTCATCGGGATCTCATAAGATAATGAATGAAATACGTAGAAAATTTTATATTGGTTGCCTTGCATGTAATCGCTTGCTTAATATAAGGTTCAATTCTGATATTTTCACAGGAAGCTGGAGAAATGCGAAGGTTATTATCATTCTTAAACGGCTAAAAAATCGAATACTCATATTGATAGCTTTCGTGGCATTAATTAACTTCCATGTCTAGAGAAACTCTGTATAAACAGATTTGGTCGCTCTGTCCTTTTGAAAGAAGATAAATTTGGATTTATTAGCTAAATGTTTGCTGAATCTGCTTTGCTTCGATTGTGTAATATTGTCTACCACTGTAAGTTTAGGAATTATGCAAACTATCTCCTTTTTTTTAGATATAAGAGGTGCATTCGGTAAAGTGTGGTGGCCTGGAGTTCTTCGTTAATTTAGGTGTCTTAAAGTCCCTGACAATATTTTTCATTTAATGAAGAGTTTCTCGCAGTTTCGTTTTGAGAACTTATTTTGAGTAACATTAGTTTCGTTTCCGGTCTTTTTGTTTGAAACCGTCTCATAAACTATTTGCTTTGTAATTTGAGAAAATTCTAGAACAGTTACCAAAATGCTTTTGCAGACGATTTAGTTTTGAATGATGTCAGTATTTATTCTTAGAATATCTCAAACTATATATATGAATGGTCAAAATTCTACAGCTTGAGTTTAATCTTTCCAAACAAAAGTTACGATGATATTTAATATGAATGCCATCTCGTAATATTCACTCTTGAGAGTAAGTTTATTGAAGAACTACAGATATTCAAGTATTAAGGGACTATTATTGACAAGAAATTACGGTAGGAAAAAAACATATTTCTTGTATATCCAGGAAAAGGGGAAAAACTGTTCTTGGTTTACTCAATTTCAAAGTCATTTATTGGGCAAAAACTGATGGTTTAAAATTGGTTTACAACCAGGACATTGTATAACTTATTACCTATGCCTCAAGAGGTTGGGCAAATAAACTGAAGAGTTCGAAGAAGATTTCTCGTTGGCATTATTTGAATCTGTAGGATTGTTTGTCATGAAATGGAATTCGTCAGTTCTGTTCTCAAACCTATTGATTTAATAATTTTAAATTATCTTCATGCTAGAGGTGGATTTTTAAGTGACAACCTCTGCAGTGCCTTCAATGAGATGATTCTTATTTCAAGTTTGTCACATCTCTCTGGCAGAAAATATGTGACAGTTGTTACCTATGAAATGATGTTTTTCAGAAAATAGAACTTTTTGCTTTACTGATGATAGCAAGCTAGGCAGAAGGATTGGCCTTGCATTTGTTATCTATAAGGATGGTAATGAGAATGTATCTGTCTAATATAGAATATCAGATGAAAGTTCTGTGTACCAGACCGAACTTCTAAACTTAAATCTTGCTGTTAAATGAATGCAAAGTTCTTGGCATACACATGAGCCGTTCAAATGACTGACTTGTACACCCGGACTTTCTTCTACATGATACACTCCCGATAGAAAAACTTATGGTGAAAATTCACTCTCTTTTATGTGCGCCTAAAATAATTGCACATATTCATTTAATATTTCATTATTTACTTAAGTTGGAAGTCAACAGTGATATTCTTGACAATGAAAGAACAGACCAAGTGGATAAGCAAACGACTTATTGTGATATTGTGATTTAATGATGTATGGGCGAAGTCTTAGTGGAAGCATGTTGCTTGTGATAAAACCCATTTGACTTGGAACACTGAATACCTTGCTTCATCGACGGTATAGGGGACAAAGAGGTTTTTCATCATTTTAACTGTAAGCCCATTTAACCAGATTATAAATCAGATTTTAATTTTTCATGAAAATTTTATAAATTACTTATATCGTTTTAATACGGCAACCAGTGGACTTTCTACTAGGAGCGATGCTGCAGCAGGTGCACCGAATATCGTATTCCACTGTAGGTTTTCTTGCCTTTTGATAACATCTTTTAGTAGCATTCAACTTCTTTCTCATGTGAGTGCCAGAGGCTTTTGCTGCCTTGCAAATTTATTTGTTGCTTAAGCTTTTAGTATTACTTATTCTTATGTACTATTGCATTATTGTCTTTTTTGTTGTATTATTGTATTATTATAGTGTAATCGTTCCTATATCCACAAACGCCGGGTTGTTCTAAAAGTATATATTAACAGAGAATTATGGAGATGTAAATAACGGATAACCATCCTATCCTCATTATAGCTGGAGGTCGACTGACTGTCAGTTCTTTCCGTCTCCACTAGATGGCGTTCGATGAAATATTTCGCTTACAGCCAAATGGTTCCTGTTGCAACAGTATTTTAACTTATACTATTATTTTACTGCATTTATACATAAAACATACAATTGCATTTATACATAACAGAGAAAATGTAAAATTGCATATATATGCAAATGCAATGTATTGCATTTATCCATTGCATTTACACATAACAAAGCTTTTATTATTATTATTATATTTTCTATGTATTTCATCCTTATTATTATTATTACTATTATATACAATCTTTTAATATCTTTATTATTATAGTATTGCTACAAGTTTTGTATTTAGATAGATAATTTTAGTAGAATTATAATTAAAAGTGTTGTATTTCCCCGTGCAATGCAGCGCGACACAAATTTTAAGAGAAACTAAGCCGGAAAAGCCAAAACACAGGAGCGCAATGACTAAATGGATATCTCGGTAATTTGTATTCAGATTGAATAAATCTAATTGACCACTATGTTAGTTGTAACCATAATTCCATCTCTTATTGCTATCCAGAAATCCCGAGAAGCAGAAATGACTAGAAATGTCTTGTGACCGGTTGAAATCTATAAAAAGCCAGGACGAGAATATCTCAGTTCAGTTGTTTAATTAGTTGCTTAGTTACTGTTGTTGCAAGTTGTTATTTCCGCTTGAATTGAGACATCCCGAATTAGCTTTCTTTTTAGATGTGCTTTCATTACGTTGTATTTACGTTTTTAGTAGTTTGAAATACTATAACTGCTGATTATATTGCGTGATATTGTAAACACTTGTACCAATATCTGAGGAAAATTCCAGAGTTATGATATAATTCTTTTGATAAGAATAAATTTTTATTAACCCGTTAGCGGACTAGTACATTCAATCTGTTACGAAGCTCGCAACAGTATTATTACTGTTACGTGATAATACTGTTAATAATACTGTTACGTGAGCACGCAACAGTATTATTAGTACTTATAGCATTCTTATTATGGTATTATTTATATTATTCTTCTCTTTATTCTGTCCAGAACTAGAATATGTATTATTGTATTGTATTGAATTTCTTTTGTATTACTGAGTTGCTTAATTATTTTTGTGAGCCTTTTGGCGTATTTTGAGGAACACAAGAAATTGTGTATTTATTTTCTTAAAAGGAATCAAAAATACAATATGAAACAATCATCGCATATATGCGATTGAGCACAATTAAAATCTATCTACTTCAAAAATCAATTTTATATTCAGCTATACGTAAATGGAAATTTAACATATCTTTTTCGCATTATTAGTAGTTTTTATGCATTTATTATATTACTAGCTAACGCCCGCCCGCTTTGCTGGGCACACTATCTATTTGAATGTGAACCTAGACTTCTTATATGGAACGAAATGTCTAATTTCGAATTGATAATGAATGTAATTTTTTTTTAATTAAAGTCGGGAAATATAGTGCCAGTCAGTGAATCAAAGTCAAAACTCACACACACAAAAAAGAGTTTTGGCTTAGTGCCGCCTGTGATGGGTATAATAAAAATGCATTTTGGACAGGATTTACGTAAAATCCGTTCTAGAACGCGTCTACATCATGGAATGAGTAACTATGCATTATTTCAAGTCAATAGGGTGTATAGTTTCGGAGATCTCGTGATGAGTCAGTGGTATTTCGCTTATCTATCTATTTATATATATAATGCTACAGATTTTACATTTATCTGGCTATTTATTTAGAACTGTAATTAAAATTGACTTTATATTTCCCGCGCAACGCAGACGATTTTTGAAGAGACAGCTATGTCAAAAAAAAATAAATAAATAAAAGAGCGTGTGCATTTAACGTTTAATAAATAAATATCCCGTAATTACTGTTGCCATCCAGAAAAATCATGAAAAATCGAGATTGTTCTAGTGATAATTAAAAAGCTTATAAAAGCCAAATTGAAACACTACATCTCAGCTGTAGTTGTTGTAGTTGAAGCTGTTTAAAGCGAACTGCTGTTTGTTTACTTTATGCTGTAGCGATTTCGCTGTGAGATAGAATTATTTTATCTGTTTTGAATTGAGTTTTGCTAAACGTTTGAGATATTGTGATATTGTGCGAATATTTCTGAAGAAATATTTCAGCATTTTGATTTATTTCTTGTGGAAAGAATAAGTTTTGGTTAACTTTTTAACAACTTTTGCATTCAATCCATAACGAACCCGTACGCACGCAACAATATATATTATTATTATTATATAGAATCTTTTATCTATATAGAATCTTGTTTTTGTAGTATCATTATTATTATTATATTTTAGCATCTTATTATTGTACTTTTTATATTATTATACTCCTTATTCTTTCCAGATCTAGATTATGTATTATTGTTAATTTCTCGGAAAAATGGAATAAGAAATGGGTTATGTATTATTGTTAGCCCAAAAGAGCTATTAATTTCGTTTTGGCATTTTGCGTTGATTCACTTTTCAAACTGTTGCCACCAAATGTTACAGAACTGTATTATATTTAAAGAAATTAAGTAACGAAGAATCTGCATAAATGTATGTTTCTCGCATTGTGATAAAACAATGGTACCTAGCTCCATCAAATTTTGAATAAATTAATCCTTCACCGAATATGGGCATCTGGAAGCCCTAATTTGGAATTTGGAATTTGGAATTTCTTTTATTATGTATTTCATATTTTCTCAGACATTAATGAATTTTTGATTAACAAACTCAACGATTTCAAAGCGAGGAATGGCAACACTGTACGGAAAATAAAACATTTTTATATTCAGCGCGCGAGACTGTGTAGCGGAAAAGATTTGCTCATTTTAAAATTATTTTGCGATATTGCTGTTGAATTGAATTTTATGGTTTAAGTTCGAAGAACGTGATATCTAATAAATAAAGGTAACACACAAAACGTTAAAAAAACTCCACTCCGGTCGTAATGTAAAATCTGAAGCTTTCAGTTTTTTTATTGTATTACTATTGCATTGTATTTCTTTTGTATCATTCAGTTGTTTACCTGCTTCTGTAAGCCTTGTGGTATATTTTGAATAATACGAGGAGTTTTATTTGTTTTCTTACGAAGAAATAAAAATGCCACATGGAAAAGTTACCGCGTATAACCGAATCGGAATAGTTCAAACGTGCCTGCATCAAGGTCAATTTTATATTCAAATGTATGTAAATTGAAATCTAAAAAATCCAATACACGAATTTCAAAGAAACATGTAAAGTGGAATTGCGTTGAAAGGAAAGCCAGGTACGTTTGAAATAGTAACCTAAGCATTCGATCTATGGATATAATTACGCATCTGAAAGGAAAATAAATAGTAAAGGTCACTAATTTAGCCATATTAATCGCATAATTCATAAGGTTTTTTTTCATATCTTCCTGTTTTTCCTTTGGATATAAATCAACCTTTATTGTGAAAATGACAAATGGAGTAAACAAGGTTGTTGCGGTTAACCATTTTTTTTAATTACATCAATGAAATTAATTTCTTTAGAGGTTAAAAATGTTACTCAATAGCAAACCTATACAACACGTGTTTCTGGGAGCAGTCTGCGCTACCCCCCAGGTCTTTGAAATGCGTAAATTAATTTTCTTCTTTTAACTTTTTAAGTTGTAACGTTTTAACAATAAAAATAAATAGAAAGCTTTAAAAGAATAAATATAAGTTAATATTCTTTTGAATTTAATGCTAAAGTACAATAACTCATTTTTACTAGAATCTTCGGAAACATCCTCGAAATTTAATTTAATAAAGCATGGACAAGTTCAAATGTCTAGAATTGTAATTATCATTACCAAATTGATAATAGCTTAAAAACTGATCATCAGATAAAGAATGATATTTTTGTTTTCTGTAGGGACTTTTCCTGAGTAAAATACATATATTTTGTCTGTATAGTTTAAGATTATACAACATTCTGAAAGATATTTTATTATTACTGTTCTGCCAGAAAAAAGTCAATTTTGAAGAACATTTCCTGTATTTGTATTTTGGTCTATTTAGTAAATAAACCAGCTTTAAAGTCCTCCTGTATTTTTATAGGGTTGATGAGAAAGTAATTTCGGTAATTTAGTGTCAAATAAAATTCAATTGTTTTCTACACAAAACATAAACTTCATCATCAAGCCTTGAAAGCGAATGTCTTGAACGAATTCTCCATCTTCATTCATGATGAAAACCTGAGTCAAGCATCTTCCATTTTTTTCGATGACATTTTGATCTCTTTCTTGTAATTTTATGATTCCACGATCATAGAGCGTTTGGCTTTTCTTACCAAAAACCTCAACCAAGGGCGATTTGAGGTCTGCTGAAATTTTTACCATTTAAGATGTTTGTAAACTTCAAAATAAACGATAATCCGATGGCGCAAGTTTAGACTATATGGGGGATGCTACATCACTTCCCAACTAAGCTCCAGTAATTTCGTAAGTGTTGCTAAAGATATGTGAGGTCTCGCGTTGTCGTGGTGGAACACGATTCCTTTGCGATATGCCAATTCTGGCCTTTTCTCTTTGACTGTTTTCTCCAGCTTCATACATATTTGACAGTAAACATCTGAGTTGATCCTATGGTTGCTTGGAAGCAACTGAAATTATACAACCCCTTTATGATCGCACCAAATTGACAGCATGATCTTTTTATGTTTAGCTTTCGATGTTATTTGTTCCGATTCATTTGGATCGTGATCGTTTTCGATTGATATTTACATGTAAACGGTTTGCAGTTTCTCTAAAGTTATATTATGATTCTATTCAAATATGGCTTTAATTTTGTCATATAAACTATAGAAGGCGAAATTTTTAAACCAATTCTGACAGATGCGCTGTTTAAACAATCAACACCATAATTTTCAAATATTTCTCTGTGAGCCTCAATTGTGTTTTTGCCTTTACGAAAACATAAAAGTAAATTATGTCGAAAATGTTTATTTTTGCACATCATGTTAAAACTGATCATAAACTAAGTGTCGCAAACAAAAGTACATGGAATCTGTTTCTGTAGCAGCTGAAACGTGTCAATTGCCAAATCCTAAGAGAAAACGAATTATAAGATCGGCAAAGAATAACGTAATGAAATTCTATACGTTTGAACATAACTTTCTCCCCAACCTAATATTTCGTTTTATTTTCATTTGTTTTAAGAATATAGGCTTATAGATAATCAATGCTTACACGTAAATTACACATAAATAGAGCTGAGATCAAAACTTTATCTAAAATGTTTGATTAAAATAAGGAAACAATGTGCGTCAAAATCTTCAAACAGTTTGCTTTACTTAAAAGCATAATATCTAGACAAATATTTTCAGGAAGCAGTGTCGCTAGGTTTCTAAAACTTTCGTTAAGCAGAAACTCCATTTGAAGTTTACTGAATATCAATCATATATATAAATGTCAAACTGCATAGTATCTGATAGAAACCAAATAAAGCGTTTTAATTCATTCACTAAATATCAGTTATAGGAGAAAATGTATTTTCTGGCAGTTGCCATAACTACTAAACGCATCTGTGAGCAAATATTAAGGCTGTATCTGGATAGCTAAAGCCGCAATATTTTGGTCACGAAATTTTATGCTAGTTTAATACACATTTTGAAAGGCATGACTTATTGCAACTGCAGAAGGTGTTAACGCATTTTTAGAATGATATTAAAGCCCTTTAGTTGATGTTTAGAATAAAACAGCGTTTTGTTTAAATGTATAATCTAATAGCGTTTCTTCTGGGCTACACGTCTGCGTTTTATTCGTAATGAAAGGGCTTTTCTTAAAATTTACAGGGGTATCGATTTGCATTCATCTTCCACTATTTTCCAGAGTTCACAAATCTTGGCGGGTTTGTGATCAGTGAGAACTCTTTTCAAGAGACCAAAGGCACAATAGGCCTTAAATGAAAGGTCATGGAACTTAGCAGGAATACGTTGAAAAGTCTACAGGATGGTCATAAAAATCTACCCCCAATAAATGAACCCTAGCTGCCTATTTGCTGAACCAAACTAAATGAAATTCCGGATCTTGTTATTTGAAAGTTAATTGTGATGATCTGAAACAATATTTTTTTGTGACAATCCTGTATATGCAATGCCTGTATCAGTTTTCATTTTGTCGTGCAACCAGTGATCCGTTTCGAAGTATGACTCGTTGCTTTGTCTTGATGAAGTTTCACTCTTTGAATGTGATTGTTAAATATCTATGTTGACTTGATTTTAACATTTCTTCCATTCTGCTTATTTCTAATTTGCTATTGTAAGAGTCTCAGTCTGCGATAGTCTCAGTTACTCAAATTTTCTTTGCATTGACGTCATCAGGTCAGTAAATGTTTCTTCTCTGCGTTTCCAATAATGAATTGTTGTTGCTGTTACTGCAATCGCTTAGGTAAACCCATGATTCAGCATGAGCCACAACGTATTTCCATTATCTTGTTCGAAATAGATTTTATACAGGTTCTACAAATTGTTCTGAGTTTTGAAACGTGCCTAGGTATAGGCTGGTGAACATTATTCTTTTCAGATTTAGAAAGTTGTATTTCTTGCTTTCATTGTTTTATTTATTGTTGCTACAGATGTATTTAAAGACTTTGCAATTGATTTCTACCTCGGCAGATATTTCTCTAGTTAGTAATGATTTGGCATTTGAAACATTAGAAGCAGTACGTGCCTTTTTCAGCTATTCATTTGGAGTCTTGTTACCTTGTAGAAGTAATGACTGATGATTCTCTCTTTTCCGATTAATTGTTATTGTTACTTCTTAATGGCTTTATTCGGAAATCAATCTATTTGCCACAAGCCAAACAAAAACACATTAAATTCAAAATTAATATTACCGAAACATTAAAAGCAATTAGAAATTACAGCACTAACATTCAGATCTTCACAATATCAGTAAATTAAGACATAAAAATTAAAATCTTAAAAATCTTCAGTGATTTAAGGAGAAGCAAATGTGTTCTCAGGACATAAGATCTCTGGTCAGTCAATACAGCTGGAGAACATCACCAGTATGTCGTAACTTAGGGTTAAGGTGGACAGACGAGAAAGAGCTGCTTGTTTAAAGTGTATGTGTTACAAATAGGACATTGACTATTAGTCAGTATGCCCATTCTGCTGAGATGTTCGGCTTTTTCGATTAATAATGGTATTGCTCATTTTGCACTTAGAAATTGCACATATATTTTGGTTGAAGAAGCGTCTCTATAGACACGTAAAGCTCGGTTCCAGAAATCTCGAGTAATGACTATGCTGGTGATCTTTTCTGAATTGAATCACCAAGGATTGGTTCCTAACGACAGGTAGTGAACACTATTTGTTATTAAAACTAAACTCAGGGCCACAAACAGCCCTTAGAGTGCCATGGCCGGCAATGTCCTGTTATCTGCTTTCTGGACCGTGCGCTCCGCGGTGCTTGTGCATCTTTGCCTGGACAAGTGGGCAGTCTGTCGAAGGACTCCCAGTGTTTAGTCCCCAAGCGATCTTCGTACTCATTTTAACTACTCCCTCAAGGGATGAAAGGCTGAGTTAACCTTGTCCAACCCGAGGATCTAACCCCGGACCTATGGTGCCGCTGCACGAAGCGATAGCCACCATGCCCGGACTTCCCATTTGTTATTAAGAGCGTATAATAAAAGCAGACGTCTGAAGAGAATTCGGGGAGTTAGTCCAGGAAACGTTAAGTTGACTTCTGGAATATCAGACTGTGTCATAATACAACTCCGTGCTTATGAATTGGTATTTATCAAAGAAGTATGTTATAATTCTCAACCAATCTCCAATATTCATTAGAAGTGACACCTGCAAGATTATTTTCTTTTCCTTAACCACTTCGTTCCCGATGTTAAGAAAATGAAGTTTTCCCCGTGTGTCCACAACCTTGCAGCGCTGAAAGTCTCTGTGTCTGAGCGCTTTTCAGTTAAGCCTAATGTTTAAAAAATATGTCATGCAAAACCTGATTTTCTTGAAATATTTGGATTTCTGTACATGTTTTTCAGATACTATTTCTTACGATAATTATATAAAATTATTTAGAATAAAATTGAAAATAAGTTAATGTAAGTAATAATGATAATGTAATAATGATAAGTAATGTTAGTAATAATGATTATGATTTTATATTAAATTATTTTCCTATGATAATGAGATAAGAAATTTAACAGTTAAATATCGCTGCCTGTTATATCCTGTTGTCATTTTCACATATAATATTTTAAGCTTTTTTAATTCTGAACGTGGACTGTAAGCACCGAAATATTTACCTTCGCAAAACAAAATAATAAATGATATTCATTACAACAAGGCAAGAGTACTCAATTCATTAATACTCAAGATACTTTATCCAGTAAATTTTCCCAGAATTCTTCCAGAATTTATAAGCATTTAAAATTTGAAATTAAACGTTCTGTTTCTGCATATTCGGTGGACCACCAATATCACTTTGTTTTCGCATCACATTTGATACGGTGGGTTCACTGAGGGAAATGAGCCTTATATCAAAGGGCATTAATGGCATTAATTTAATAGGATCGACCGAGATTCACAAAATTATAACTAGTTACTTCCAGTAACTATTATTCCAAAAGATGAGTTCTACAAAGGAATCAAGAAATTGTATGAATATGCCAAGCATTGTATAGAATTACAAGGTTTGTATGTTGAAGGTTAAGAAATAGGATTTTGCTTTGTTCAAATACTTATTTTTTTTTCTTTCTTCAACTTATTTCGAGCCGAGCACGGAGATTTCTAAATGCACTGTGTGTACATACATATCAAACACAAATAAAAAAATATAAGTAGGTAGATATATTATTGTTTAACGTATAGATTGTTTTTTGTTTCCTAATGTTCTTTCTTCTCTATTTCTATTGGTCAGCATGCCAAAATTTATTGAACACTACTCTACAGTGATAAAATAATTATGTAATTATTGGTTTATTTCGCCTATAAAAGAAGTGAAAGATTATGTGACATTTAACCACACATAGAAAATTTATGATGGGGACAAAAAGTATTTTATGTGATACAACATAAAATATTTTAAGAAGCCTAATCATTTTTTAATGAAAAAAACTGGGAGAAGATTATTATTTATATATTGTGTTCATTACAGCTAGCTATCACTAAATCTACTGTAATGAATATACTGAGAATATTTTATCATAAAATTTATTGATAATAGTCTCAGTTTGCAACTGATCTTCGATGTGAAAGTTACCCATAAAAAATGGTTAGTCGTGTAATTGCGTATATATTCACCGTATCAATTAGTCACATATACAAGACTTGTCCAGTAACTATACACATTACAGTATGAAGTTTCTTGAAGTTTGTTCTTGAAAATGAGCTGATGAAGAACAAAGATAATCACAAAAATGAAAAACAAAACAATATTTTTATTGAACCAAATAAGAACTTTGAAAAAATACAGTCTTATTGCCAGTTAGCAAGGGCCGTGTTCATAAATTGAATCAATTGGACTTTAGACTCTGTTCCCTTCGAGGGAGTGCCAGATGGTGGTAAAAGAGCGCATTTTGGTGAATCTGGTGTGTATCCTCTGCAGAAGACGTCTGACAGGCTAGAAGCTGACATACCGATCAACATGCTGCCTTCCTCTAGGACACCCTTACCACATTGGTTCTCAACCATGTCGACGGTGACTTTAAAAAGACGTTGGATTCCACTGAAAGAAAAGAAAGTTTAATGTTATTAAAAAAGTGCCAATATTCGGTAAGACAGTAAATAAATTTTAATTTCTGAAAATGCTTATAATCGTTGTTAAGAATTTTTAGTTTGGTTTAGTTAGAATTTTAGCTTAAGTTTTACTTGATGTACAAGAAAATATTTTTTGCTGTCATCGTATTTATCAAAGATGCAAGAAAGATTTTATAATTGAATTTAACAAATTACGTATCTAGATAAATTTGATATGAAAAACTTATGACATTTATTATATGTAAATATGTGCATATATATATATGAAAGAGAGTATATATCGTATATACATATATATATGCAAGATATATGCGATAGCTGCTTTAAGAATAATTGGCCACCTCAAAATTAACTATTCTAGATTTGGTGCTCTCCCCTTAAATTAATTTATTCTCCCAAATTCGAGATTTCTCCATGTTATGTAACACTGCTTGAAAAATCAAACTAAAACCCCAAATTAACCAATCATAGCTTGTCTCTACAATTGCATCTACTTCGTTATAAATACTGCTTTGCTAGGCAATTACGTCACTTCATTCCTTTCCATAGCTTCCGCCACTGCTAAGATATCCTCGCTGCTCTTCTTGATCGGCTAAATGGACATCGTATCTCCGTAAATCTGTGTATACAGAAATTATTATAATTGCTTATGATCAAAAAGTATATTGTCTACGAGGAACCATTCTAATGTGCTTAGAAATAATGATGGTAATTAGCTGAACTTGGTTTCGTATCAACATCTATTTCCAATCTTGCCACTCTGCATCATGAGTACTGTGTAAGAAAACTGGCTCACATACAAATTACACACGGAAAAACTATCGAATTTCTCTGGCAGCTAGCCCGTTTCCTAGAATCGAACTGATGTCGAGCTGCTAGTGTTTAGTGACTTTTAGTGTTTCCTTTGGCAGATAGAGGAGTACGTTTAGAAAGATTTTCTGAAATATTCCTCAAGCAGATGACAATTAAACAGTTTGCTAAAATTGTTCAGCTTCATCCAACTTAGTTTAAATAATCCAGTCTGCATTTTGCTGTTAAATGATTTATTTTAATATCAAAGACAACTTTAATCTAGCAATCAATTTTTAATTTCTTAAAATAACTTCTTAAAGTACAAGGTAGTGTTAGGTTAGCTATCTATAAACTTTTAAACCATTATTAAGTCTTATTTTAAGTTGCTTTAGTAATAACATGACGATTATTTTGCAAAATGAAATTTAATTAATCTCAGCTTCAAAAATTTTATGAAAATTTCGTTACACATGGTGATTTTGTTGAGGAATGCAATGGAGAAGATATAATTCGAAGTTTTCTGTCGTGATATACTGGGAATATTTTTTAATCTATGCAATATTAGAAAAATACTTACTTATATTTTAATATGAAAATCTGGGATATGATATTCTCAGCGTTAAGTATAATTAATTAAAATTTGCATCTAAAATTTAGCTTAAATTTTTGTAATAAAAAAATTAATCTTTTTAACACATTGGGAAGAGTTTTTATTCCAAAGAATTACTCGAAATGTTATATCTAAATTTATGTTATATCTTATCGATTTAATAACTTGACATCCAATCAATAATCGATTGTTTGAATAGCTTCCAGTCAGATTGCATGCACAGCGGAAAGGATATAACAAAATATTCAAAAAATTTATAATTATAATTGTAGAATTTAAAAGAAAATTAATATAATTATTATTATTTTGATTTCAGTTTTAATTTTCAGCTTTCTATACACTTACTTCGGAAACATTAGTTTCTTTCTTTTATTATTTAGGATTTTTAATTTATTACTTTATTTTTGCTTTGTATTAATTTTGCAAGTTTCGAAATATTCAATTTCATTGTCAGTCTACTTAACTCTAATTAACTTAGGAATTTAGCATTGTATATATATATGTAATAGGATGGTCATTTTTGTAATAAGATGACTTGAAAGAAAGTTGCAACGGATTTGGCGATGGTGAAGCATAACTGCATAGTTAAAAAGATGGATGCATAAACCAAAAAAAATAAGCAAACAAACTTCCAGTCTTGGCCATTTGGAAACGTAATTTTATGCCATGAGAATTCACACCATCACTGTGGGTAGGCTATACAACCGCACAATTTCATACAGCTTACACTTTATTAAACAATGTACGAAATTAGAAAAGTAAACTCTGCATGGCTAGAGGGAAGCCGGCACAGCGAAAAGCATC
>KK120539.1:328874-347074 GCA_000611955.2 Stegodyphus mimosarum | reverse complement strand
CATTTGATGTTAATACAGTTTTTTCACATTTTAAATTTTTTAAAAAAATTTTATTTAAATTTTTTTATATTCAAATTTTATTTTTGTATTTTAAAAATTTTTCTTTGTTGACCTAACTAGGAATTGACTTTATTTTTTTTTATATTACTTGTTTTCTAGAAGCATAGGTTCTGGAAATCTGCTTCATGCTTAAAATTAGAGAGAAAGAAATCTGGTACTAAAATTGCAATCCCCTTAGTAGAAATTGCCAAATTTTCAGAAGTCTCCAAAGTCTGGCAAACGTGCGCATAAGAGTTCTTTATGTAACTAAATGCATTGTTAATGGTAATGCCCATATTCACCGAATCCCCTTATTTCTTCTGTTAAAAAACTGCGCCAAAGTTGTTGCGCTAGTACGTAAGTACCAGGAATCTATAACACTTTAGAGTTTTTAGATTTTTCGAAGCATTAAATATGAAAAATCATCCGTGTTCCCGTCTGAATTTGAAACCTAAGTCTTCCGGCGCCCAATCGGATGTACTACCACTTATATCACGAAGACACGCAGTGGAGAAGACAAAATGTTGTACAATATAAGTCTTTACGGTCTCGGTACTCACTTTAATGTTATTTTCAGAACTTCTTGAAGTTTTTTTCGTTCAGTGTTATGAAATGCATTCTGCCTGATAGTCTAAGTAAGAAATGTTTCCAAATATCTATTATAATGATATATTATTGAATTATTTTCTAGGTAAAAATTTATTTTTAGGTAATGAACAAGATTTTATTTCAACATTCTTCACAATTTCTGAAGACTAGCGGATTTATTAAAAGTAGCTACGTTTCTTCATTTAAATATCCGCTTTACAACTTCTGAAAACTACTAAAGTTTACTCTGAAAAACTATTTTAAGGTAAATACTTACTCGCACACTTTGTCAATTTCTTCATCTGTGGCCGGTACACCTTCAGTAGCACTAACCAGTACAGTTGCGAGGCATAAATCTACCTCGCGCGTATGGCAACTTTCAGCGGCAGCGCCGTGCATGGATGCTGCTAAAAATTACATAAAATTCCTCTTAAATATAACACGACTTATCAAATTTTGCATAAACATTTACATATTGTGTTAAACTAACTTCATGGCATGATAAAAAAGCTAAGATATGATATTTTCTAAATTGATTGATTTTAAAAATTTTTTTACTGTGTAATAACTTCTTTTATTTATGTTTTTTTTTTCTGTGAAATGTGTTTCTAGTGCAGGACCTAATGTATGATGTATGTTTCTGATGTAGGAGCTGCATAGATTATCGTTTAATGACGCTGCTCATTATACTTATATAACTATAATTATAAAAAGTGTAATAAGCATTTTGTACGTAATAGAACAGTGTAAAACATTTAACAAAATTAAATAAAATCTCATAACTAGGAGAAACTAGGATTAACTGTTAATCCAAAATTAGAGAGCTGTAACTCTTAATGAAAATTTATTCACAGTACTGCTTAAAATTTGTTTGTTGTTTTTATTATCTAAATTAGTAGAAGATTAATAAATTTAAAATTTTTATTCATACATTATTAGCCCAAAAGGGCAATTAACCCAGAAGAGGTACTAATTTCCTTTTGCCATTTTGCGTTGGTTCACTATAAACAGCGTTTCACTTTACAAATTGTTGTCACCAAATATTAGAGCCCTGCATTATATTTAAAGGAATTAAATAACGAAGAATCTGCATGAATGTATGTATGATTCTCGCACTATGAAAAAACAACGTTACCTAGAAACATGGAATTTTGAATAACGCAGTCCTCCAATGGAATATGGGTACCTGGAAACCCAAATTTACAATTTCGGAAATTTTTCTTATAATCTATTTGATAGTTTATAAAACTTTAAGGAATTTTTCACTAACAAACTCAAAGATTTCAGAGTAAGCGATGACAACACTGTACGAAAAAAAAAATATATATCTCCAGCGCGCGAGACTCTGTTTCGGAAATTTAAAGATAAGCTATTTTTAAATTATTTTCTGATATTGCTGTTGAATTGAATTTTATGGTTCAAGTGCTAAGAACATGCTATTCAATAAATAAAGGTAACACGCAAAACGTTCAAAAACGTATCTTTGGGAGTAATGCAAAATCTGAAAGCTTTCAGATTTTAATTTACGCATTTATCATTGCTTTACGTTAACATCAGAACGGTTTAATTAATAATTAGTTATATTAGAATATTAGATTCTCAGTTTTTGGTTAATTATTAAACGGAATATGTGGTATTTGGCGCATTTCCTTTTAAGAAAGTCTTCGTTTTTTACAGCGTATTTCGTTTCGAATATATAATATATTAAAATTTTGATTCAAAAGAGATAATTATACTAAAAAGTAATTATTTAAAAGTCTTTCCCATCGCCACAATGTGTAACTGATATTTAAAAGCAATGATTATCCTTTTAAATATTGTGTACACAATATTTACAATGTACACATATTTGTGTACACATTGTGGCCATTATACGTACTTGTGGATATTTAGACGCAGACGAACTTAGCGTTTACATTCAATCTTCTTTGATATTTAAGAACATAAAATTGGAGCATACATGCTTTTAACATGCTTTTTACATGCTTACTTTGCTTGTAACATGAAATTTTACTTTGCGTACATAAATTTTGAAGAGACCTTTTGCAAGTCTTCATTGAGATGACTTTTGTAATATTTTTAAGACTGGAAAATTCTGATCTGATAGCAAAGCTCGCCTTTTTAGTAAAAACCAGCCGGAAAATACACATCTTGATATTTATACCCTTATTATTTTACTCATTATAAAACAATATAGATATTAAATTGGTTGTTTTGCTTCTTAATCGTTTGATTTACACTTTCAGCTTAAAGCGATAGTATTTTAAGGAGATAGCAAGTCAAATTTAAATCAAGGAATTTTGATTGGTTATTTTTCCTTCTTTATCTAATGATTTACATTTTCAGCTTAAATCAATAATGTTTTTAGTAAATAACAGACAAATTTAAAATAAGAAAAATATTGGTAAGTTCTTTGGAGACTGAAATTATTCAAATTTATGACAACAGTAAGAATAAGATAAATAAATACTTTCCTCGCTTAGCTAAATAGTTAACGAAGTTTTGAAAAATAGTTTTCCAAGGTGACATCAAATCGAAAACAAGAGACAGATATATAGCATAGGAAGAACGAAATTCGAATGCGAAATATCGTCTGTCATGAAAACAATAAATCATACAATTCTGTTTTTAAATTTCGCCCTTTACAAGTGATATGTCTTCCAAAATAACCACATAATTCTCGAAACATATTATTAAAGTTTTGCTTTCTACACATTTGCTTTGACTTTCGGAGAATATGAAAGGTACCGATAATAATACTCTTCTGTGAATTTGCCCCTAGGTAGTAATTTGGCCAAATAATAATGTAATATAATATTTTACACTCTTGATCCAATCGATTTGTCCTTCTGAAAAGTGTTTTAGAAGTGTCGCTAGCTAATTTTCGAAATAGTTTGATATTTGGTTTTATTTCTTTTTATGTCTGAATTGTAATAATGGTGTTTCCATGGTTACCTCAATTATTATAAAGCATTTATGAATGTTTTGAATTAAATCAATGAAACATCATTACTTTTATCATTAAGGAAAAACAGCTCTTGTATACATTGTAATTTGATAAAGTAAAAATTTTTAATATTTTATTGCAGCTTAATTATTTCCTTACTTTTTAGAAAATGTAAAAATATTAATTTACAAAAAACTATAACGGTAAGTTATATTTAAAACATTGGAAATTTTATTAAAAATCATTGCACGTTAGATTTGTAATATATTTAACAAAATTTAGACGTGAGTTGTTTAATTTTTAAGTAGTTGGAAATCATTTATATAAGATTATAATTAGTTTGCATTTAATGCCAAGAAAGCATTTAAAATAGCCTTATTTCTAAATTAATTCATAAGTTTTTCTTAAAAGTATTCTTTCGAAAATTCTAAAATTTCAGTTATATATTTTTCTTTTAAAAAACAGAAAAATATTAGAAAATCAAAATTTTCAAAGTAATTATCATTATTTCAGATTTATAATTCTAAATACCTGTAATTGCTATTTCACTCTATATTAAACGTAGATAAATTATTCCATCCAAATCTATTAAAATGTTTAATATATTTGATGAAAAATATATTTTAAAAACATTTTGTGCATTGTTTTATTTTGTTAGTACTACTGCATTTAAATTAGTAATCCAGAACATATAATAAAAATTATTACTATACTTTAGTGGAAACATTTATAATGATTCCTAATATATATGAAATACTAAAGCAATATTTTCAATACAATTAAAATCAGAAAAAAACCAAGCATAAATTTACACTCTCAGAAATATTAATGCTCTTATAGTTACTATGTAAAACATTTTAAAATCATGAATAGATATGGATAAAAGTATTAGAGCAGAAGTAAATTACAGCAACCAAAATATTTTTAATTATAAATATTATGATTTACGAGAAAATTTGTCTTTTTTAACCAACATCTTTAAGCATTCTCTTCACTTTCCTTCAGTGCTTTGGAAAATTAAGTAATTTAAGGAGAAAGAGCATTAAAATTAAATTCATAATAGGAAATAATATAAAAATTTAATTTGTGTCAGAGGCAAATATTTGCTCATGCTCCGAGGAATGAGCTGCGGAGTTTTAGAATAATTTTCTAGCTTTTCTTCTGCATCGCATTTTTACCCTTTTCAATTAAAGTATACTACATATTTCAGATCTGGAACTTTTTGTCTTAAATATTTCTTAAAGGTAATAAATGGCTAAGACTATGTAATACTAAAAGAATTTAAAAACAATTATCTATTTAAAATCTGTTTGTAAAATTTAAATTATTGTGCAAGGTCAACCATTTTAGGCATTTCCATCACGAAAAATGAACTTACCCATGAGACAGGCTACAGTCGAAATTAGAAACAACATGATTATAATGTGATGGACAAGACGGAGATGTGTCCCTATGCGAATCTACAAAAATTCCCCTCAACGGCCTTTTTATGTGTTACTTAAGGAAATTCTGAAAGAGAGACGTCCACTTAAACGTCACAAACACGTGTTTTATTTTTGTTTGTTTCATTACTTAATCTTGAACCCAAAACAAGTGAGGAAAATTTGATTTCAATCCTAGCTTTCCTGGAGCTCAGATTCATGGGAAGTTAAGCGAACCGCGTCACATGCATGTTGGTCTATTGTCTGAGGTTTCATGATCTAATGCCAACCTTTCCTACCCACATGCTTGTTTTTGTGTTTGTAGAGATCTTGGTTTTAGAGTGGCAAAATTAAAAAATTATAGTGACTCATTTAGTGGAGGAAAGGGGGGATGCTATTAGCTCATTAGCATAATAGAGTGACAATTTATACTGAAATTATCATAATAAGAAAAAGGTTAATGGAGCGGGTCCAGCCAATTGCGTATTTTCCAATAGATTAGTTTTATGTAATTACGTTTAAGATAGCTTTGCAATTTCATTCGCAACAGCCCGTCTGGCGACTTGCACGTGACCTTCGTTTGAAACAGTATTAAAAACTAATAATGAAGGTCATATTACTGAGAATTTTTAACTCCAAATAGTGCAAATTAGGAATTACGTAAAATCATTGTTGTGTAGACTAAATCTGTGGAATATTCTTTTTTTTAACAGGTATGCAAATATACGTGGTTTCAGCTCATTGCAAAATCAAGATATCGATATCGCCCAAACAGTTTTTATTTTTCAGATAATCATTTCGTTTTATTGAGAAAGGAGGAAAAAGGGAGAAACGATTTAAAGTAGAAAACAAGAAAAATATTTCAAGTTTAGAACTTTTAAAGAAATCTCTTCTTATCTAATGAATAAGACGCGATCATTCCCGTATGTAGTAGCAAGATAAAAATTAAAAATACAGTATTTTTATTCCCGTTTTTAATCAATTTGTACGCCTTCTTACCATGATGACATCTTTATGAGATTTCATTTGCGTAAAAGCTATAAAGCTCAATGAAAGGAATAAAAAGTGGAAAATTTTAAATTTTAACCGTCGTGTAAAGCTATGTAATCTGCATCAGATAATATTACGAAATCTATATATTTACTGGAAATATTCCTTCATGTCTTTCTAATATGCACATGTACGTCACAATTATATACACAAAATATTAAACTAAATTAGCAGACATTTATCCAGTCTTTTATTGTAGTTTTGTTAATACTCAGTATATTCTTTAGGAAATAGTTCGCTTATTGGAGAACAATATGTTAAATATAGAAGGAAAATTTTAAATTTGTGAACAATTTAAGCTGCTCGTAAGCTATTGCGTAGAGGACATTTTAAATCTAGAACAAATTTTCTTGCATTTATTATCACTAACCGAAATAAACTGCCGATAATTTTAAAATATTCACAAGAAATTTTTTGTTAATAAATTATTACTTGTAAAGTTGCAAAACTGTGCAACAAAAGAGCACAGGAGATGCGTATCAAAAGTGACTACTTCTAATAATACGCAATTTAAAGAGCAAGTATTTACTAATTAATTTAAGTTTGCTAAAGCCATAAGAAAAAGGAAAATGTTTTTTACGTGCCATTTTATTTATTTCATCAAAAGCAAATCAAAGGTTAATAAATATAATAAAATAGAAAGGGCAAAAATAAGGCACTATTATTTACTTGAATCTTTCGTGACATGTTTTCATTAAAGCAATAAAATATTCTCATAAGGGGAATCGGAACAAATAAGAAGTGGTTGCCAGAAAAAAAATATTATTAATTATAATTGAAAATTGATATAAATAGGTAAACATACCAATCAACTGAAACTAAAGTAAATCTTTTTCTTTCTTTTTCGGTTTCGCAAATGTAGTATCAGGAATTGTAGTCAAATTTAGTACTGAAATGCTTTTAAAAAATCTGAAAGGTTTCGGATTTTAATGGTTCCCCTAAAAGGATTTGTTAAGGTTTTTTATGTTCTCGTTAAGCTCACAGTCTACCAGCCTGCTGTTTCATTTACCCTATTAACAACTCTCTCATTTTTTGTCTTTTAGCTTTATCGTTTTCTTCCCACTTAAGCTACATACAGTTCAACAACAATAACACAAAATTTTCAAAAGCTACATTACAATATATATACTTAGAATTTTCAATGAAGTGTTAAATGTTGGCAAATACTTTATAGTCTTTTTTTTTCAGTAGTTCCGCAGTTTATCATATCAATATCCAGTTTTCTTACTAAGATGGCTAACAATTTTTTTGTCTTTTTATTATTAAATTTATTTAAAAAGTATTATCTGCATACAATTGATTTCAGCAGCAAATTCTCAATATTTGAAAACAGCATATCTTTAGAATTCCCGATAGAGCGTTAGAGGTTGTCATACATATTTTTATATTCCTGTATCATTTCTTTAAAACCTAACCTTTCGCTCGGCTAGCCGCCTAAAAATGTTATCATAAGAAAGAAAAGTATATAATGATTTCAGTGAGTATACCTAGAGTAATATTTCATAAAAATAATGAATATTTCTAATTAGACATCTCATGATTTTTCTACATGTTTATTTAAACAAACACATTATAAAGCAGAAAAACATATTCTTAAGAACTGTTTTTATTGCTTTTAAATCGTTTAATTTATTACCCATTAACCTTTCAGATTATATTCCAAAGTATCTTAGGCTTTATTGTATGGCAACATGCTTTGTTTTCCTATTATTAACGTCTTTGCTTGCAAACTTTATTTATCAAGTATTACGTGTTTTGCCCTTAAGATATAACACATAAAATTCAGTTCAACAGCAAAATCCTAAAATATTTAAAAACAGCCTATCTTTGGATTTTCCGACAGACAATCTCGCATGCTGGAGATAAAAATGTTTTATTTGTTTAACAGTGTTGCCTCTGTTCGCTTTCAAAACTTTGAGTTTGTTAAAATTTATTAAAGTTTTAAAAAATATGAAATACGAAATTCAAAATTCGGGCTTCTAGGTACACATGCTCGGGTGGAGGTTTGGGTACCATAATTTTTTACAGTGCGCGGCGGACCATAATTCCAAACATGTAGATTCTTTAAAAATAATACGAAGGGATAATATTGGTGGCAACAATTCGAGAAGTAATGCGCAGTTTTTAGTCAACCAATGCAAAATCCTGTTTCGAGAATAATGGCTCTTTTTGGGCTAAAAGGTTTTGCAGTATGTGTTCAATAACAAGAAATATGAACTATCCAGAGTTATATCTCCTCTGTTATAACGACCACTCCTATACAACTACCATTGAAGAAGATCCTACCCATGATATTTTTCTGCATATAGTATCTCATGTATCAGCTCATATCTCGTCACAAGGGTTTTCTTAACGTTGTAAATTTAGTCACATTTTAAGTACATTTAAGTACATGTTTCCCCCCGTGGAGAACGCATTAATTAGACAAGATTGAATGCAATAACGCTCAGTAGTTATTTCACGAATTATTTAAATTGAACCTCAAACTGCTTGTTACCAGGAAAAGAGATAAAATGATTTTTAGAGTACATTTGGCATTTTACACTGCACATTTACTCAAGTATACTTTATTTTTTTCTTATAACGTACTCCGCCCTTAGGCACTACACGGAAAGGGAGGGAGTTAATATTATTAGATGGGATATTAGTCTCAAAACGGCATTTTGCTTTGAATCACTAAAACAATGTATCCGTTTTCAAATTTGTTTTACAAAATATTCTCGCCGTGTATTATATTCAAAGAAATGTAAGTAAATAAAGAATCTGCATAAACATACGCGTGTTTCTCGCATTGTGAAAAATTAACGGACCTAGAGCCACCAAATTTTGAATAACGTAGTCCTCCACCCGAACAACGGCACCTGGTAAACTTGAATTTGTTCTATTATGTATTTAATAGTTTCTCAAACTTTAATGAATTTTTGATTAATAAACACAACCATATCAAAGCCAGCAGTGGTTACACTGTACGGAATAAATCATGCGAGACTGTCTATCAAAAATTCTAAAGATATTTTGTTTTTAAATATTTGGTGATTTTGCCGTTGAAGAGAATTTTATGTGGCGTAGCTGCCAAAAACGTTATATTTAATAAATTAATTAAACACACAAAACATTAATAATAAAAAGATAAAAAAAAAGTTTTATAAAGCCACTTTAGTAAGGAAACTAACACTTAATGTGACGAACTGAGAAATGTCTAAAAAAAGTGTATGCCAATACTTAACACTGCATCGGGAATTATTTTTTAAAACGTATACTGTTATGTTGTTTTTAAAATTTTTGTAGTTTTGCTGTTGAATTTTATATGGTGTAAGTGCGAAGAAAGTGATGTTTAATAACAAAGCTAAGAAGACAAAAAATAACGGGTTAGGAGGAGTGAGTGTAAGACTCCAGTCATTCAATCTATTACGAACCCGTACGCACGCAACAATATTTAGTTTTAAAATTTGAAATTTTGGGTGGCAATTTCAAGTTGGCTTGAGGAATTGTTTAATTAGAATAATTCGAGGAAATAAGATTAAATGAAATGCAGCAGAAAATATATATAATTCAGCAAGCTGTAGAAGGAAATCATGTGGGGCCCAAACTAGATTTTTTTGCTTTAAGAAATAATGGACAATCATATCTTCCTCTTGATCTTATATTCTTCATTTATTTTTGAATTTTATAGATGTACTTCTGATGTGACAGGAAAAGATTTAAAATAAAATATTTGCAAGTAACTAATTCTACTGGGTCAAAAAAATTATAGGATTATCAGTATAAAAAAACGTATAATCCAGACTAAACATAATCCATAAACAAAACAAACATAATCCAGACTAAAATACTTAACATTGTTTTCGGAATCAATTTGGTGACGTTAATTAATACTAATCCAGACTAAGCTACTCTGGACTTAGACTGGAGATAATCCAGACTAAGAGTTGTCGACTGCGAGGTCAGCGAGCACTTAGAAATCTTAACCAACTCTTTTAGACAACAGTTAAAATCTGAAACGTTTCAGATTTTTTTATTAATATTCTATAGGTTTATCCTAAGTTTATTAACAGTTATTTTATGCCTCTTTCCTATTTATTCTACTTTCAGCTTATAATTTCCTATCAGAAGGTAATTTCAGAAACGCAGTGAATGAAAATAAGTAAGAGTACTATTTAAGTCGATGCTTCATGGATTTCTACAGAGAAAGTCTGATTTTCCTGACTAGCTAGCGTTTGCCATTTGGCTACATTCTCTCTTAGCTACTACACTGGGCCATACTTTAGGCCCTTGCTTGGCTTAGCCGATTTAATTAATATTTAGGGGCCAACTACTTAGAATTCTGATAGCTTCGGCTATATCTTTCAGATAGCTTTAGTTAAGCTTAGATTAGTTTAAATTCATTATTATTTAGGTTCAAGCCCAAGTGGAAGCTTTGTGTATACTCCGAGTTAGGAATTGATTATATTTATTCTGAGAAATAAAGGGTAGTTCACCCTTCTTAAATCTTACGCTTTTGTTCACACGCTTAAGCGATTATTCGATTGCTAGTGTTCGTAGGGTTCTAAGAAAGAACACTGGAATTAAATAAGTAAAACCCCACAATATATTAATTTCTTACGTTTCCTCAATTAATATGAATATAATAAATTTACTTTCTTAAAACAACATATCTGTTCCCTGTCATGTACACAATGAATGGAGGGATGCACTTGAATATGCTAATTTTTCGATGCCATTAAAACCAAAAAAAAACTGGGTTTCTGAAACGCTTCGCTAATTTTGCCTACCTCAAAGTGGCTACAGATTTCTAAAAAGGAAGTATTGTTGTATAGATGTAATCTATTGTTCTTTTAGGCCAAGAGTTTAACAACTGGCACGGGCAACAAAACGAAAATGCTATGCGCAAATTCCCGAACGTCCAGAAGTTAATTTCATTTGGGACGCAGACTATCGCTTTCAGAAATTGGTAAAACAAGTGAGGTTTTTAATAAGACATCTGATTCAAACAAAGTTAGGTTAATGATATTTATAATTAATTTAAATATGGGTAATGATATTTTTAATAGTTTACTTGCTGCATTTCGCTTTCTATTTATTTCACTCGCGTATGCAAATGTAAATTTTTGGTTGAAATGGATACGTTTGAAACCAGTACGTTATTGATCCAATATGTTCCGTCCATGTTATTGAAATGATTGGGTTATAATCATGTAATGCAAAAGTAAGAGAACCTTTGGTTCTTTGACGGCAATTTAGGACCTTCTAGTCTTGTTCACGGGTACTGTATATGTTCTCATTTCCTGTTTTTACGTCTAAAAGCTTTTATCACTCTAACAGGTCTGCAATGGCATTTACGTTTTACTTTTCCCGTTGATTAAAGCTCCACGAAGGGTGGTATAAACAAAGGGTGAATAACAAATTTTAAATTAGTTAGTTGTATTAATAAGAGAATAATTTTATTTATCAAATGCCAGGCCATTGACCATCAGGTCATTAGGCAACGAGCTCTCCAATACTTTTTTACAACCAATTTGAACTCTTATATGCAGAGCACACGTACAGATGAGCAGCATCCATGATTTGTCCAGAGTCGCACAAAGCACATAAAGGAGAGGAAGTCAGGTTAAAACGAAATAAATGAGCACCAAGGCAGTCATGACCAGTCAACAGTCTAAACTCAGCCACAGCAGCAGCACAAGGAGAGTCCGAGACACAATCAGCTTCCAACAGCACCCTCCGTGATTTATTTTCAGAAACACTATCAGCAGCATTACAAAAAGATTTTTTTTATAAATCCTATTAGTTTCAAGTTTAGCAGAAGGAAGAGGTAGGTCTCTGGAGGACTTCTGAAGAATATCCGTACCTTTTTTTTTGCCAAAAGGTCAGCCATCTCGTTTCCCCAAAGGCCACAATGTGATGGCACCCACTGGAAAGCAACCCTTGCTTGAACTCTACTCAACATCTCCCTGCAGCTCTCTGGACACGAGCGCTTTGTTTTCCTAGGTTACTCGCTATGGCCTGAAGAGCAGAACTTGAGTCTGATAAAATTACAGCTTTATCAAGAGAACAGAGATGGGCAGAAAGCTGCTGTAGGGCTAAATAGATGGCCTCGACTTCACCATCAAAGTGGGTTGTATGGGAGCCCACATAATAAGAGAATAATGAAGTGAAGAAATGAGTAAAATTCTAAAATGCCTTATACTAAACTATTAACCCGAAACTTGTCTTTAGGCGTGAAATGGAGTTAATTTTATTTGGAAAGGGAAATAGCAGTGCTATTAATTACATTAAAAGGCTTGTAAAGTCATTAGGAGTTTTGATGCTGGAAACGTGAAAAATGAACAAGCCCTCGACGGGACCCGAGCCTGGACCTCTCGAATATGCGTCGAGTATGCTTTCAATAACACCACGAAGGCATGAGGAAAGGTGTGAGAAAATACCTTATATATTCTCCCTTTTAAAGGGCGACTGGGGATAAGGGGCCAAATCCTGGTGATGAGGAATCATCATCCGTCACCTTTTAGTTCGGGCGCCACTGAACAGTCATTAGATAGGCTATTTAAAGGGTACGTTAAAATGCTATAACTAAACGTTCGTCTTCTAACTTCTCACCTCTCAAAAGATCTGAGGTATTGAAAATGAATCTTCTCCAACAAGCATAATCTAGACTAAAATAGTTCATATGGTCAACTGTGCTGGAAAATCGTCATCAGAAATTTTTTTTATTATAATTCATTATAATTATAATATATGTTTTACTATACATTTTTTATTGTAATATTATAATTAATCTTCAGATAAATAGAAAAATAGAAAATTGTTTAGAAGGACATTTTTCGGTTGTGATGTACCATTTATTAGACTTTGAGCGAGAGAAACTGGAAAAATCAATTGTGTCCCGGCCAAAATTCGAACTGTAAATCTTCCATCTGCTAAACATATGTACTACTACTTATAACAAGAGAGCCCGCATAATGGAATGCGATAATTCCTAATATTTTGTTCCAGTTGAAGGGTGAGTGTGAAGATGTACTAATCTTTGTCAACCAAAGCCAGCTGAGGATGAGTTGATAGATTGATCTATTCTTTTACTCAGGCACAATTTTATAGCCTATTAGAGTTTTTGGAGTAAGAAACGTGATAAATCCGCTGTATTCTTTCCAAGATTCGATCCACGGATCTTCCAGTTTCTAGTTAGGCATTCTGACAATTAGAGCACAGGAGAACACACGAGGCAATGCAATAATTCTTTACAATATTGAGTCAAGTGAAAGAATAATTTTGCATTTGCTATTGCCCAAAGATATCTACTAAGTCATAGTTTTCAACTGTTCAGTGTTTGTAATTTTATGTTTTAACAAATATTAAATTTGTTGCCTATATATTTATAGTCATATGTATGTTAATTTATTTATTAAAAATAATATTCAAGCTCAGCTTTATAAATTCGGATTCCATATAAATAAAATCCTAATTTACTATTAAGATTTTGAGTAAGGTATGTAATCCAAATAATGTTATGTCTTTTTCTCAAAAACTTCATTAAAATATGTAATTAATGATGGACAATGATATACAATTAATAATATACAATTGACGATAAGAACCGGTACTCAGTAAACGAGTTTTAGGGAGTTTTACAAGCGCACCTGTGTTTTCAAGGACACCAACTGTTACATTTTATCCCTCAACATTTCATTCAAATTAATGTCGCCAAAATGATTACGAAGACATTAAATGTCTTGTGTTTATGTTTCACTGTTAATACTCATGTTTAACACTGTTAAACTTGAGTATTAACAGTGAAACAAACGAAAACAACATTCATAGATTTTTAGGGAACAATCAAGAATTAAAGTAGTAATTTTACGACTTTATATGATACGCTGTAACTTCTTTATCCTGGTATGACAAAATGACATTCTTGAACTCGATTTTCAAATGCCAAAAACTGAAGAGATTTTATATCTTTTTAAAGTTTAAGTAATTTCTGTTTGACTAAAATATGGTGTGGAAAATTTGGAAAGTATATTTGGAATTGATCTTTACCTCAGTCAAAATAACAACATGATATGCTGAAAAACATCTGATGTTAGTGCTTTTCAAGGAATTCTCTCAAGCAAAATTTAAGCGATAAATCTACTAAAATCCGTTAAAAAGAATCTGTATAGTATGAATCTCTATAAACCCGAGAAACACGTTTCACTTATCCATTTATTTTGTTTATCTAGATGATACCAAACCAGTCTGTGAAAATATTGAATATATTTTAGCTTCTATTAAAATTATTAACCGATGCTATGAGTAGGTAAGTGATTGCATGTATAGTGATTGTATATACTGTATTCTTGAAACCCATAATTTTTATCCGTCAACAGAATCTAAACATTAGTAACACATAAATATTTTATCGTAAGCCTTTTGCTGCCGAATCAGAAGTAAATTAATAAAATTCAAAATAATTCAAAAAGAAATCAAGATTATAAGATCAAGAGGAAGATATGATTGTCCATTATTTCTTAAACCTAAAAATCTGATCTGCGTACCACATGACTTCCTTCTACGGCCTATTAAATTATATATATTTTCCGTAGCATTTCATTTAAACTTATTTCCTCGAATTATTCTAACTTAGTTGCCCATTCTCTCAAGGCAACCTGAAAATGCCATCCAAAATTGATGTGCATTATCAAATTTTGAAATTAAATATCTCAGTCAATTTTTGTTGTACGGGAGTCAAAATTCTTGTATTTTTGTTTTTCATAACGAAGTATAAAACTTTCTCAGAATAGGTATAGGAATCGAGAGACCGCATTAAAATTCAATTTCGTTATTTGTCCCAAATTATTTTTTTTATTTTGACATTACCAAAACATGAATATTTTCGTAATTTAAAACGCTTCTGTAGTTGCAAGTGTATGACTACTAACAACAATTACGGAAATAAAGGCCGTGTAAGGACTTTTAAGACTCGATGGAAATACCTATTCGGACCGTTTCCGAATCCATTTGGACGATTTTCTTCGTGACCTCTGTACGTACTAACAGAATAAAGATTGTTTTGTCCGAAACGGATTGTAAAATGGATTTAAAGGGGATTCAAAAGGCACTTTTTCGTGGCATCTGTATGTACTTACGTATGTATGTATGCATATATATATGTAAAATATAAAATATCTAATCTATATTTCTAATAATAAATTAATAATAGTCTTTTAACAAATCCCATCTTTCGTTCTAAAAATAACAGAGCAATAGTTTTTCTAACTAAACTTCCTACAGTTCAGATTCGCACTTATCGATGAAATTTGTTCCCAACATCTGGACATCAATCTGCCATGTGCTCTGAAACGGAATTCGGTATAAAAAGGGTAATTACGTCGCAACTCTTTCTTTTCTCTCTTCGCTGTTTTCTTCTACTGATTGTCGTTGTGTTTCTAGCCACTCAGAGTTTACTTTTCTAATTTAGTCCGTTGTTTAAAAACGCAAGCTTTATACAATTGTGGGGTGTATAGCGCACCCATAGTGATGATGTGCATTATCAAGAAAAAAATTATCTGTGGAACGTACCGTCATGTCTCTTAAGTGTCATCTTTCTAACAACACAGTAAAATCTATTCAAGTTATAACGCAAAAGAACCATCGTAAATCCTTTGCTACTTATTTTCACCAAGTCATCTTATTACAATAGTAGCCATCTTATTACATATATATATATATATATATACATTTTATGGTTTTTACACGTGAAGCTGTTCAGTTACGCATGTCTAATAAAGATAACCTTATTTCTTCATACCATATATGTTAGACTGTAAGGTGTCGTTAAACTCAATACGATTGATGCGAACGGTAATGGCATTTTATAATTTTAATGACGAAAACACGCGAACACAATTAACGCGAAGATAACATACAAAAATGAAAAGAAATAAGAAGAGAAAGTCAGTTCGTGCAATCAGAAAAATGGAACAACATCACATTAAACGGTATCACCTCTTCAAAAAACCGTTACTCAAACTGCATCATCGTTGCTGTTTCCGAATCACCTCATCGCTGCTTCTGTTTTTATCTCCCGACTTTCGCGTCCGCGAGAGTCGGTCACGTGCTTCGTTGGTGGTGGCGTTGCCAATCTGAGACGTAAAAAGAATCTTTGTGCCCACATACATATGTATAAGACGAAAAATATGTAAATCAAAGCAAAAGCTCTAAAAATAGTAATGCCTTTTCTGCGCTGCGTCATTTCTAGACCAATCTGCATTTCATAAAACAGATGACGTAATATTCAATAGCAAATCCGATACTTAAACCAAAATTTATTTTTAATAGGCTGCCAAAATGGATAACTGTGCACTTTTGCTTCTAGCTCTCTTGCCGCTATTACGGTAGGATGCTGCTTTTCTTTCTACCGAAATAATATGAAGAATGTAATTTTCTTGAATGAGCATGATTAGGGTGCCAAACGAATTGTGGACGCAAATGTCAGTTAAAATAAAAGGAAATATATAGCCTTCTTCGGCTCACACACGCATACATATATATATATATATATATATATAATATATATACCCCGTATATATGTATATATACACACTCACACACACACACATATATATATACACTATATGTATATGTAATGCAGCAGACATTCACTGCAATGAAAGCAAACATCTTAGAAGTATTGATGCTGTTGAAAAATCCATTGCACAAATACGTGTATATATTGATGGCGTAGGAACGTAGGTTGCCAATCCATAATGAAGAGAAACTTAGCAGCTGAGGCAGATTGTCTTCATATTTATTTTAAAAAACAGGTTGCGGCCACAAGTAGCTTATACTAATTTGACGTAATTTAAAATGTTTACATTTTTTATAGCTTTGCAGTAAGTAGAGAGCAGCAGTCCAGCTAGGTCGAAGTGTAGAAAGCAGCTAAGCTGTGTTCAGTATGAAATCTTAATTCAAAACGAAGGGATATTGCTGATTATGGAAATAACGCAATAAGGGTATATTGCTAATTTAAATCATAATTTAATTTTAACATATTTTTTTATCTTACACACACACACACATACATATATATATACAGAGATAGATAGATATATGGATATATATATATATATATATATATTGACACTGCAGATTGCGATAAAAAGGGGAGTTGCAAAACTAGCAGTCCCATGTAAAAAATTTCAATGCCCAATGGCTAATCGTTTCTGAGTTATGCGAGGTACATATGTATATATGTACCTACAGATGTGACGAAGAAATCCATACCAAACGCATAGATGCTTTTGGTATTGCCGATAGCAATACGAAAGGGAGGTGCACAACTAGATGATATAGGAGTCCCATACACAAAATTTCGACTTTTCACGATAAATAGTTTTTGAGTTAATGAGAGATATGAGAGACGTCATGAAAAAGGCCATTTTGAGTCCATTTTACAATCCGTCTTGGAAAAAAAGTCCTTTATTCTGTCCTTCAGTACAGATGTTACACAAAAAATTGTAAGAATGTATTCGGAAACTGTCAAAATGGATATTTTCGCTACAAAATGATACCAGAAATATTTTGCGATTACAATACTTGCTTTACTCCGTACAAGGAAGTATAAACAATATCTAATAGTTAAAAGCATGAGTAAGATTTTTTGTTGCAACCAATACAATAAATGATAACTTAAATGAAGTGCTGATTAGTAGGTTTCAGAAGAAAAAAACAGCAAAAAATTATCATTATTTAACTCGCTCTAAAAATTAATTTATTAATCCTTTAGACAATGAGTTTCTACCATTGCAGAAACTTTAATTGAAGGTTAAAAAAGCTAATATATTACTGAAACCTTCTTTTAATTTAACGCATGATAAAATGCAATTGCAGGAGACACAAAAGACTGCTACAAGACTATAATAAATAAGGACAAGTTGCAGTGTTTCAATGACAAGTCTTAGAAACACTCTGTTTCAGTTTAAATGAAAGGAAGGAAACACATTTTGGGGAAGGAAGAGAAAAGACAAAAATTTCCCTAACGTTACAAATTGAATCTGTTTATCTTTAGCTAAAAATCAATAATAGGTTGTGGGTCAACTTCGAGCCTCTGAGTTATTAAAAAAAACTAAACATATTCATATCTCCATGGTCATTGAATATGGAGGGAAAATTATATAAAA
>KK120539.1:297051-328809 GCA_000611955.2 Stegodyphus mimosarum | reverse complement strand
GGAAAATTGCTTAAAACGTAAAAATTGGTGTTAATGGCAACTTCTATCAATATCTGCTACTTCGATATCTGTCAATATCTACTAGAATTTCATCAATTAAGTAAAAATGTCCAGAAACATAAAATCAAAGCAGAAAATGAATAAATCTATAAAAGATCAAGATTGTGCTGCCCAACCGGGATAGTGGTTAGTGATTTTGACTGCCGTACTAAAGGGCTCGGGTTCGAATTCCGGAGAAGGCAATCTGTAACCGACTTATTGTTATTTTACAGGTAAGATAGGAATGTTTGTAATTTGCGGCATTGGGGCTCTGCCGAAGCTGAGAGCAGAACTCAGTAAAGTCTTACTGCCACTTGTATGATGCTCAAGGTCTTGGCAACGGTAGGCGCAATCTTGCATTCCTTGCCAGGAGGAATTTCATGGGAATGTTCTGATGTTACTGTCAGAAAATTGAAGCAAGATAAACAACAAGATCAATATTGTGAAAACGCAAGTAATCTTATTTGAAAAATGTGAATCTTGGGGAATTTTCAATCATTAGAATAGAGAAAAAATTCCGTACGATACAGAAGTTCAAGTATTTACATATTCTAAAAATTAATTTTTAGTCTCACTGTGTTCTTGCTGTACACGTCTTCAGAGCTGACTTCAGTTTAAGCGGCAGTTTGTATAATTTTGCAACATAATTTAGACCACTGCGACTAAGTAATGATAAAAATTTCCAAACTCACGTGTTGATAACCAACTTTAATAAATGCATAAAAATATAGACAGACTAGGCTTTCATTCGATCGGATTTTATCGATTATTCAGAATTCATGTTTCGCTCTGGTCACACACTCAGATTAGTACTTTGAAAACGTCATATACTCAAGTTAATACCTAGAAAACTCAGATTAATACTCCAGAAAAAACGAAAAAAGAAACTTATATATTATATATATATATATAAAGATAAGCAAAAAGAGTAAAATTCTAAAAGCAATCGCCTAAAAGTAAATTTGATACATTAGTTCCAGAGTTTAAAAAAACTTAATAAAATAAATACTAAAATGTAAAAGTAATTGCAAAAAAACTAAAAAACTAAATTTTGGTCTTGAAGAAATTCAACATTTAAAAAACTAAAACACGTAAATAATTAAAAACTATTTTAAGCACAAGCTAAATTAAATATTAAAAACACCAGAATAAATTACAAAGAATGGCAGTAAATGGTAATTTAGCCTAACTCGAGTTTATCACGGACTTATCAAGGGAAAAGCGTGACAATTTCGAGCACGGCTAAATTCCATTACGCGTTTCGTCAAACGACAATAATTGAGACAGAAGCGAAAAAACATTAATAGAAAAAATTCTTACATGTGTGTTAAAGAATTAATTTTTAGTTAAGAGGAGAGAAAACCATCATCATTTAAATGACTCATGTATTTTATTCAGCAATTTGTGTTCGACGTGTACCAATAAAAGTAAATTTGTCTTATAAGGATACTTCTTTTGTTTATAATTAGCATTTTAAAAATGTTTGCAGCAGCACTGTAATACTGTAAAATGTACATTAAGGACTTTTAAGCATGAAAATGTAAAATATTTTAAAAGTTATTAATATCTTTTTGCAAGCCATTATACGCTCTTTGTACGAGCAGCGCCTGAAATAAAGCTACATTTCTAATTTTCTAAAATTTTATCAACGCACATTTTATCAGTGACACATTTAATGAATGCCTATTTTCGTTGTGATTTAGAATTTGGATGGCTCTTAAAACAGCAGTTAATGCTGAGAAATATTTAATGTCATTGGATAATCTAAGCCGGATTATCAAAAAATAAACTATTGAATAAAAATTTTTACTTATTAAATCTTAAGAGCGAGTTAAAAGTGCTATGAAACTTTCTCAAGGCAACAACTTTCTTTTTGACGGCGTAGTAATTGTTTACCCGTCTCATTTGAATCAACAGCTTCGGAACTTGCTGTGCTGAGTTCCTCTTTAATCTCTAGAAAATTACTCATTTAAGTAAATATGTACCAGTAGTTTACGAATCACTAAAATTGTCTTTTAGATAAAAGTTTTTCGTAGGTTGGTAAACTGAAGTCAAAATTCAATAACATAGAAATTCAAGGAATATATAACACGTTTTTTATGCTTTTATCCCATTAAAGATAAATATTTCACCAAATACTTAAATAACGATGATTTAGAATGCAATTATTGGCTGTCTAATTCTCAGGAATCCAACGATAGCTGGCGTAGACTTTACTTTAGCAGAAGCGCTTTAAGCAGCTCAACACTATCTTCTTTTGAGCTACAACTAAATGAAAGCCCTTGTCACCTCCATGTTATCCAGTATCCTAGTCAACGGCACACACAATCTTGCCCTCTTCGCCACAGCAAAAGTTGTTTAATTGTTCTCATGTCACTGCCAGAGAAGTGACGTGATTCACAACAATAAGTGAAAGACTATCGACTTTCACTTACGAACAACTAAATCGTCTGCTGAATGACGATGATTTTTCATTAAGGTGATGAGAGATTGAATTGCTCAAAACTCTTCTGCTGAAATTAAATTGTCCGTCATTTGCCGCTGTCTTTATTATAGCCAGTTTTATTTTGTTTGTCATTATTTCCCATTTTCCCCTAGCCCACCAGCGGCCGAGCGGTAAAATCGCTGAACACTGGTAGTTCCGATCTTGGTTCGGTTTCAGAAGAATGAGCTGGCTGTATGGGTGTTTTCGTGTTTTTTCGCATGTGTAACGAGCATACGAGCCGATTTCCTTTAGAATGTCCTCCACGGTAGCACAGACGGAGCCTACTGCGTTACCAAAAGGCCCGCGTTCGAATTCCGGAGAAGATATGGATGTTTGCAAATGTGTAGTGTCTGTGCGGCATGGGAGGACTCTAAATACGCGGCGAGCCAAAAGTCCTCTTGTGTGGTTTGTGGAAAGCGAGAGGGGTGCGAGACCCCCGTACCACCCCCGGGATACTCTCCCTCCAATCTGGGGTGGAAAATAGAAGTCCAACCTCTGAGTAGGCTCTGGCAAGCTTCTTCCATGTAATAAGGACACGCAGCAACAACAACAAGAAGTCCTTCACGAAGGCATGCCTCCCCTTACGCAGATAGCCCTAGGGTGCTTTGCCATAATCAACTAAACCAAACCAAAAAAAAATTCTCCTAACTGATCACGTGTTGATTACCATCTTGCATATAAAATGACTAAAAGTTTATTCATTTTATCGAGAGAGTTTAACAGAAACAGAAGAGAAATCTGGTAAGTTGCTTCTTCAATGTTTAGATAACAGGCAAAATTTATTACATTACTTCATCTGCCGACATAAAGAGACATAGAAAGAGAAATACCTTGCATTTGGTCTTTTAAATTCTAAATTATTCAGGTCTGTTTAAGGTAATGTTGAACAAGTTGAAGTAAAGGCAAATTCAACGCTTGTCGAACACTGCAATTTCATTTTTCTAAACAAATAGCGGATACCAGACCAAGATATTTTAGAAACATAGCAAAATCTGTAAAAATATTTTAAGTAAATTATCATGTATCATGTAAATTATCACTATACCTTAACTCTTGTCAGCATAAAACTGATATGTATTTAGCATTTTTTAATTTACTTTAGATGAGGTTACTGAACTTTTGCCAAAAAATTCCTAAAACATTAAGTTAAAAGACCGAATAAAAGCATTGCGCCATCTTCTTTTTTTTTCTCTTTCTTTTTCTTTCTTAGTTATTTATTTATTTATTTACTTGATTTATTTCATTGATTTTACCACCAAGAAATATCCACTGGCTTCCTAAACTCACTTTCAGCGGAAATGGACAGGTAATTAGCAACCTTCCAACAAGCCGTGTTTTCTCCTTTTCGTACCTCTCATTGACTTTCCTTTCAGCAAATTACGAAACAATCTCATTTTCTTTTCAATGAAGACCGCCATCACTGCTCGAAGAACTTAGACACTTCGCGTTTTCATTCAGAAACCGCAACTTGTTTTTGGAGGAAGTTGTTGACTGCAATAATGTTTGTATTCTTTTCCTCCTTTGTATGAATGGTAGAGACATCTAGATGTCGATTAAACGGCTCGATGGACAGGTTTTTTTCAAGGTCCACGGCAGCAACAAGCCACTTAGGGTGCGGACTGAATGACGCAAGTAATTAATTTCAAGAATCCGAATCGTATTTTGCATTTTCTTTATCAAGAAATGTTTAATTAGTCTTCGTGAGTGTCTCATCCTAAAAAATAAAGGGAAAATATATATTCCTCTCATGTGCGTTGTAAATACCCGTGACGTCATTGAAAAAAGACGTTAGGAAATTTATTCAAACTCTAGGTTGCACTTTTTCGTTTGACCTGTATTTTAGCTATTTCATCCAACTGATTTTTATGTACTTTTTCACTGCATGAGAATATATTTTAAATATTTCTCTGTATTTTGTAAGTGAAAGGAGTTTAAAGCATTTCTCATTAACAGCGTGTAAAATCAATTAAAAAATCTGTGTAAGATTCACGAAAGCCAAACAAACCAAATATGTGTGAGGAGATATTAGTAAGTGACAAGAGGTTGTAATAATGGAAATTAATAGCTGACAACGTAATAGCAAATATACCACATACATTTAAATAAAATATAACAACTGCAGAAGATAGGCAGGTATATCAACAGTTGTATGATGTGTGAGAATACTGTTATGATATTTGTATAATGTAACATAAACGTTCAAGAAATCTGAAGCTTTTCTGGAAAAATAAGATTACAAAGTCAAGTCTATTTAACACTGGTAAATGTTTATCTCACTAAATTGGCGAGATATTTCCAAGTTGGCGATTTTTTTTGTGGCCAAATTTCGCGAGAAATAACCGAAAGTTACCAAAAATGGCTCCAATTTGGGGACATTTTAGTCCGATCTCTGTATAACTGTAATTGATACTGTAACTGAATAACTGTAATTGATTCCTATATGTAACTGTAACCGTATCCAACCGTTATATGTAACTTTAACTGAATGATTTTTCGCCCATCGGTGCAGAAAGACTTATAAAACAAGACATCTGTCTTCTTTTTCTCTCTGTCTGTCTGTCTGAATATGCCTTCCAGTAGATTTGAGTAATGGAAGGTACTGGAGAATCCTCGGCTGCCGGAACTAAACTCTATAAGTTTGTAGAAACCATCAGTTCTTTAGTTCAGAGTTGACTTAGGACTATTGAGAGATTCGCCCTTTAGATGCCCTATGCATTACTCTGTGTTTAATGTTGTTAGTAGTTTGAAGTGGTAACTAGTTAGTAGTTTGAAGTGGTAACTAGTTAGTAGTTTGAAGTAGTAATGAGTAGTGGTAACTACTCGTTGTGCTCAGTGATACTGAAAGAGCTGTACGAATACGTTTGTTGAAGGTTCCAGAAGTGTAAAGCGTATCTTATGGGAAAATAAATTTTATCAAGCTATCGATTCTATGTGCATTCTATGCATTGCGAATCTATAAGCCCGCAAAAATACAAGTCACAGAAAAAATAAGAAAGCTTTAGTATCAGAAACCTTTTCAAAATGTTTACAATAGTTGAGATTAACTCTTAACCTATCAGATGCAGAATTTGAGACTTTCGTCTTGTAAATCATCTACATCTGCTTCTGCATGAGTAAAGAAGGACAGATATAGTGTACAGAAGAACACTCGGCTTATAGACAGTTTAAAAAATTTAAATGTTTTAGGGATTTCTAAAGCAAAATTTTACAATTACAAAATAGTTTTTCGTTTCCGACTAAACCTAGTGGATTAAAAATCAGTCTACGTTTACAAGCATTTTACAAACATCTCCGATGTTAAAACATTCTATTATAATTTTCATAACTTGTATTCCTGGGTATCATATTGCTGTAGATTAAAGTACCTTGTCTTCTCACATATGGCATAAAGAAGGTAACAAATTGTATCCTCCGGAATTTTTTAAGGAATTACTAATCTTGAACTTGGAACATGTTACCAGTACCGGAACTAAAATTTACTTCGAACTTTTGTATTTGACTTCGAATACTTAAAATACTTCGAATTTTTCCCGATATTTAGACATGTTCTAAATTCTGAAAATACTAAGAATAAAACAAAACAGTCTAGAAATTGGCTCTTCTTGATATTTTATAGAAATATCCTTGATATCTAACATTTGAAATTCACCGAATTACTATTACAGTTTCTAGAAACTGAAAAGTGTCATATTTTTTTCCCAAAGGTTATAAGGTATTTCTCCTATCTTCTTCGCATGCCTTCATGATGTAGTGGTGAGCACGCTCGATGTGTATTCGAGGGGTCCGTGGTTCGAGTCCCAGCAAGGCCATTCCTCATTTTTCACATCACTCCTGCTTCCAAATAACATAATGACTGTACAAGTGACGCCCGAACTAAAAAGTGGCGGATGATGATTCTCCAACACCCCCATTTGGGGATTGAGGCTCCTAGTCCCCAGTCACCCTTTAAAATCGGGAGTGTATAAGTTATTTCTTCCGCCTTCTTGGCATGGCTTTGTGGTGTAGTGGTCAGCACGCTCGACGCGTGTTCGAGAGGTCCGTGGTTCGAGTCCCGGGAAGGGCATTTTTCATCTCTTCTGCTTCCCCCAGAAAACCTAATGTCTCTATAACTGGCACCCGAACTAAATGATGGATGACGATTCTCCACCCCCGGCAACTGGTAGATGATGGTTCTCCACCATCGGGATTTGGCGATATAGTCCCCTGAACCTCAGTCGCCCTTTAAAAGGGGAAGTATATAAGGTATGTCTCCCATTATGTTCGCATGCCTTCGTGGTGTAGTGTTGAGTACGCTGGGCGCGTATTTCACAGGTCCGTGGTTAGAGTTCAGCGAAGGCGTTGCTCATTTTTCATGAAAATTTATTAAATCAGACAAACATACCAGTGTGTCATTATTTACTCTCAAATGTTGTCTCACTTGAAACACTCTCCTCTGAAAATTCTGAAAGTTATACTAATTTGCTTACTAATTTTGCTTACTAATTTAATAATTTAGTTTAAATTCGATGAGCATCTACACTCCGTCATCTATATGATTTCTAGTAATTTCTCCCTAAAGCTACAGACATAAAAAAAATCCCTCTACAAGATAATTTTTTCCAATTGTAATATTTTTAAGATAGGCAAGTTTAGAAGTATCGTCTTACATTAAAAAAATTCCTTATTCTTAATTCAATATTAAAAAGAAATTATTTGTTTATGCTCGGTGAACATCAGTTAAGGCAACAGTCTCAAACTGGAGGGGCATGTTTCGCAAGCGGTTTCCGAAGCAAATTGATGCATCCCGCGAATACGTTTCAATTATACATTTGTTGCAAAAATTTCAAGATTTTAGTTGTTCAAAGTCCAGATTTAGATTAATTTAATTGTGAATAAAAATGGACATGAGTAGTGCTCCAGAAAATCTATAAACGAATCTATGGACATATGAATGAAAATCTACAATTAATTAACAATATAACATAAATTTTAGGTTAAACTTACACGCTGAACAAACATTAATTTTGGAGCCAAGCAACAAAAATCAGGGTTATATTTACAATTTTTCGCAGGACCCACCCATCAACATCAGCTGCTAAAGTGCAAATGAACGAGACAAGATAGTGAAAAGGTAAGATAAGATAAGTTTTTCACAGCTGAAAATGAATAAGAAAACAAACCAATTGTCCGATGAGTATCTGCACTGCGTCATCTATATGATGTCTTGTAATTCTCCCTAAAGCTACAGACTTTGCGTGTATCGAAACGCCATCAGTCAAGATGTTTTACCCAATAAAGAAGTTTATAAATGTTCAGTTACAAACATATGCATTTTTAGTTACGCATAAGGAAAATTTATTAAATAAGTGAAATAGACCAGTTTGCGATTTATTTACTCTCAAGTTTAGGCTCACTCGAAACACTTTCCTCTGAAAACTCAGAAAGTTCTCCTAATTTGTTTACTAATTTTCCTTACTAATTTATTTCCTAATTTAGTTTAAATTAATTTAAGACAAATATTCAAATAATTCTAATATATTTCATCTTAAACGTATTAGAATTATTTGAAATAAACATCGGTCTGAAAATTTAATTGTTAGCTACCGGTACATTTGAATTACAAAGTGTGACAAACAAAAATGCCTCGTAGGTGCCAAACTTTGCGATATAATTGTTATTGTTTATATATGTTTTGAAAAATATTTAGTAAATAAAATTAATTAAAAAAACTTTTTTTTATTTAATTTTGTTAATATATAAGGTATTTCTTCCCATGCCTTCGTGGTGTAGAGGTCAGCACGCTGGGCACCAGAGGTCCTTAGTTCGAGTCCCGGAGAAGGAGTTGCTCATTTTCCAATACTCCTGCTTCAAAAATACCTAATGTCTCTACAAGTGGCGCCCGAACTAAGAAAGGCGGTGGATGATGATTCTCCACCATCAGGATTTCGGTTCTCTAATTCCCAGGTGCCCTTCAAAAGGGGGAGTATATAAGGCATTTCTCCAACCTTCTTAGCATATCTTCGTGGTGTAGTTGTCAGCACGCTCGGCGCTTATTCGAGGGGTCCGTGGTTCGAGTCTCGGCGAAGGCGTTGCTCATTTTTCAATACTCCTGCTTCAAAAATTCCTAATATCTCTACAAATAAAAATTTTCATTTACTCAAAAGAAGACTAATAATTCTTGCCCTGTCCACTGTTTTCAGATCAGTCATTAGGTCTCCATGAAATTTGAGTTTGAGACCACGGAGTTTTGATTTGGTTTATTTATAAGGTATTTCCTCCATCCTTTTCCCCCTGCCTTCATGGTGTAACTGGAAGCAAACATGACGCATAATCGGAAGGTCCAACGCCCTAATCCCGGCGAGACCACTGCTCAACAAGACCCTACAAGTGGCGCCCGAACTAAAAGATGTTTTACGATAATTCGTCAACACCTGGATTTGGCGACTGGGACCCCTAATCGCTAGTCGTCCTTTAAAAGGAGAGTATGTAAGGTAATATCTTCCTTCTTTTCCACAGGCCGTGTAACTGGACGCACACTCAATGCGTATTCGGGAGATTCAGAGTTTGAATCCCGACGAGAGCACTGGGCATTTTTCATGTCCCCTGTTTCAAAAACACCTAATGACTCTACTTATTTGATTGCGACAAAGCATGCGAAGGCTATCTGCCTATGGGAAGGGATTTGTTCGTGGACGACTTGCTAAGGGAGTTTCACTCTAAAACACTCTTACCCATGGGAAAATCCACGAAAGTGCACATGCAGCCAGCCCGTTCTCGGGAATTCGAAACTGACTGAACTACCCTTTATTTATTTATTTATAGCAGTGCTAATAAAAATGTTTAATTCTATGAAATAAATAAGTTTTATTCCATTAGGAAACTAATCAGGCGATCACAGGTAACAATAAATTAACATTTTTCGCAGCCGGTATACCCATTCAGTTTCATATTAAGTTGAAATAACATTATAGATGTTAAATGATATATAGTTACTAAATATTAAATGATATATAGTTAATTACTAATTAATCAGCTGCGGGTTAACCGAATTGCTGAACAACCGCGCCATCTCTAAATAAAACACTAACTTTATTTATTGCAAAATAGTTGGGAATATATACATTTGGTACTTACGATTTCAATAAGAAAAGGGGGGTGCACAACTAGATGTTATAGCAGACAGTATGCAAAATTTCAAAGTTCTACGGTTAATAATTATTGATATATGCTGGATACATACATAGATGCATACAGAAGAAGAATTTTTATTTTGTGCGTAACTATAGATGTCTTTAAAAAATTCGTTCAAATGGATTCTGGAGGGGTCAAAATAAAAATTTCCGTTGAAATTGAAAGTCCGAATTTTTTTGCGAAAGTAGTAAATTGTTTGTTTCGTGGAAGGAAGGAAAAGGTTCTACTACAGTACTACTAACACAAAACATACCATAGATTTCTTCATATGTATCTGTATTGTCATTATTTTATTTTAAAGCAGAAGATGTGAATAACGTTCAATGCTCTCCCCGGGACTGGAACCTGGATCTCTCAAATACGCGCCGAGTGCGCTACAGTTAAACTAAGAAGGCATGCTGGAAGGAGGAAGAAAAAACCTTATATACTCCCCCTTTTTAAAGGACGACTGGGGATTAGGGGACAAAATCGTCAAATCTAGTGGTGACGAATTATTATGATCCATTTTGTAACTCGGGCGCAAATTATACAGTCATTAGGTTATTTTGAAGCAGGAGATGTGAAAAATTTGCAATGCATTCGCCGGGACTGGAACCTGGCCTCTGGAATTTGCGCCGAGTGTGCTACCGTTAAACCAGGAAGACATGGTGAAAGCAGGGAGAAAATACCTTATATATCTTCATTTCGAATGTTTTGAGTTTCCTAAATGTATGTATATTTTTTATTTAAACATCATAGGAACAGCGAATGCTTCTGATTGCGTTTAATAATATTGTTCATTGTATTATTGTCTTATTGTATTATTGATTGTGTTGTTTGTTGTATTTACTGTTAATTGTATAACCATAAACTATCATCAAAATAATTGAAATACTGAGTGATTGTCACTTTTCGTTTTATCATATGTAGGGGTTTTCACTGCTTATTAATATATCACTTTTCTTAACTGCAAAATTATTACATTCGAAATTATTAAAAAGATTACTTCGAATTACAGTCGAATTGAATAAGAGATCATGAGGTAGTGGCATGCTAATAATTATATGACAAATATTTCCTTAAAGATAAACGTGACAGAGATTTGCTGCAATTTTGACTCATTATAAACTGCAATTCCTCAACAGACATTCGAAACAAGTAACTATCGAGCGAGAGGCCATGAGCGACACATATCTCTTCATCTAGTCAAATTGAATCGCAATGAGGAAAGGGAAAATTCCAGGAAGGATAAATGAATTTATATTCAAAATGTACAGGCAATTTAATCTCTAAAATTTATTTTAGAATTCGCGTACCGAAAAGCATTTAAATGTGAAATGTTTAACTTTTGAAACATCATTCAACAATGGATAAAGAAACCTCATAAATGATTTTATTTTTTATGTTATCTCCTGTGGACAAGAAAGTTTTCTTTAAATCTTGATTCTCTTAATCATAAGCGCAACTGCGAACTTCCGAAAGCCATGACCTGCCTGAAATGTCTTCCTCTTACCTGCATTCTAAATGACACAGTTTTTAAAAATTCTTTTTAAAATTTCCTTCAAAGATGCCTGTATTTCAAGGTTGTCTCCAAGACAAGAAAGGATTGTTCTTGACGCATATGTAAGATAAGACATAAGCAAACATTTTGCAATACACATCCCAGTTAACAATTTTAAAATGATTGACAATGTTTCATAAAAAATATAATCCTATTGTATAAAAATGCATTTAATACGCACGATATAAATCAGAATCTTATAAGAAGTTTAAACTAAAACATCTGGCATAAAAGAAAACCAGGACATGAAATATTGATTTAAATAAATAAATAGGTTTCAAGCATGTATGATTATACTTTAATGTTTGATTTCGAAAGCTGTTTTTGTCTGCATCGGCGTTCAAAATGAATTTAAGTATTCAATGTATTTTTAAAAAAGAATTATTTTTTAAGAAAGAAAATAACACAAAGGCAATTTCTAAATGTCAATGAGCAATGAGAATTAATGGGATATCAGATCTTTTAATGCTTTGCTATTCGACGTAAGTTTTTCAATGTGAACACGCCCTTAAAATATTAAAATACTGGTCAAAATGGCTTTGTTATTTGTCACAGACATTTAAAATAATAGATGAGTGTATGATTTTGTCCAACTTCCTTTCAGATTTGATCGAGACCACTGTACGCTGAAATATCTGAAACAGACTAAGGCATTATTTATCACAAACGCCATTAGCAGACGCTAATCAACGGGTTCATGTTGTACCACAAACTGAAGCTTAGGAATATAACCATAAGACACATAACGCATTCATTTTAACTCTAAGACTAGGACAACGAAAATAACAATTACGTCTTATCCCGTCGAAAGTGAAAGTTGGCTTGCGAAACTTTTGAAAAGGAGTACTTTGTACGAGGGAGTAAAAGTGAAACTTTTACTCCCTCGTACAAAGTAAAAAACAAGTATCATAATAGCGAAAAATTTCGGGTATTATATATCAAAGAAAATATCCATTTTGACCGCTATGGAATGCAATTTAACGATGTTTTTGCTTGATATCTGAATGTAAGGACAGAATAAAGGACTCCTTTTTCCCTAAAAAATTATAAAACTGATTTAAAATGGATTCTGAAGAGATTTTTTTCGTGGCGTCTGTCGCACGTATGTACGTACGTATATATGTATGTATCTCGCATAACTCAAAAACTAGCAGCCTCAGAACGTTGAAATTTTGTATATAGGACTGCTATAACATGTAGATGTGCTCCTATTTTGGTTGCAATCGATTGCATCAAAAGTACATAAATATATATATATATAAATATATATATATCCAATTTGTCACACCGCTCATTGAGATCAGTTTTTTATTCTTGTACGTTGGTAAATTGTGCATTTTTTACTTTAAAAGCTATTAAATTATGTTGTTCTTATCTTCCAGTTAAGTTTTTTATGCCTTTCCTAAATCTGCATGCAATATTTACAGAATTACCAACAAAAGTTGTTTAAGTGCGGCTAAGCGTAATCATTTTTCCCTTGGCAGCCATATTTGTTTACATTTGAAACTTAGGAGAATAGTGGATTTGTTGCCAATCTAGAGAAACTAAGCTTCATAACAACAGAGATAACGATTTTTTTATTATTGCGAATTAAATCATCCCTAATCCTTTCTGGAATTTATTCTACAAGTTTTCTATTCATTTTTTAACTTGAAAATCCAGTAATCAAGTCAAATTAAAATTTTACGATTCGTATGTTGAACAATGTGCACGTAATCTATGCATTAATGTGCGGATCCACGAAGTATTCGTTTTGGAGGTGGAAAAATTCCTAAGAGTTTTAAACTTATGCCTCTCCTTTGAAGTTTATAACATAAGTATATGGGCATATATTTAAAGAAAATAAATTATTTAGCAGAATGTATACTCTCGTAGGAGTGAATGGAAACCGGACTATCATAAAATAGTTCATTGTATGACGGAACACCAATATATAAAAAAACTAAAATTAATTACTTTTAATGTTTTTGTGTTTACTTAAAATGCGAAAGCTTAAATTAGCATTTTCAACACAAAAATTAGATATTTTTTCAAGTCGTAAAATTATAGCTATTTTATTTATTGTTTCATGCGAAATTAAAAAAAAAAACAAGCTTCTAATATTTTCGTCATATAACTGTTATTTTTTTCAAACCAAATGGGCGTTAGCCCAGATCACTTTTCAGATTGTTGCCACCAAATATTACGCTCTGTATTATATTTAAAGAAACAAAGTAATGAAGAACCTGCATGAATGTATGTATGTTTCTCACATTGTAGAAAAACAACGGTACCTAGAGTCTTTCAAAAATTTTGTGTAACATAGTCCTCCACCCGAATATGAGCACCTGGAAGCCGAAATTTTGAATTTCGAATTTCTTTTATTGTCTATTTTGTATTTTGTAAAACTTTATAACGAATGTTTTATTAAAAACCTCAACAGTTTCAAATCGAGCAGTGGCGACACTATAGGAAATAAAACATTTTTATCTCCAGCGAGGGAGGCATCTATCGGAAATTCTGAAGATATGCTATTTTAATTACTTTTAGCCCAATGTGGCGTTAGCCCAAATGCTCTGGAAACGTGTATATGTCTGTTAATGAAAAAAAAAAATAACCTGCTTGTGTGTAATGTAAAATTTGAATAATTTTAGATTTTCTTTCTTTCTCTTTTTTCTTTCTTTTTTTTAAGTTTTCTTTACTTTTCTCACAGACGCAATTATATCAGAGGTTGAAAGAATTAGTCGCATTAAACGTTATTACCATTATAAAACGATTTCCTAAGGCGGTTGCCTTAGGAACGATTGGAGAAAATATATAAGAGCAATGATCTTTTATTTCCTGTCATTTAATTTACATTAAGCACAAAAAAACCAGAAATATGTTGTAATATCATGAACTTTGTTTTATTTGTTTATCGGTAATTATGTGTATTTCCGTTCAACTACAATTTTTTTAAACTTGTAACACATTAATCTTAAGATTTAAGTTATTTTCTTCTCTAAGTTGCCAAAATTCTGATTACCAGTTAGTTGTACATATAGACCAAAGGTCAGAACTAATTCAGCTGTAAACAACCATTTCCTAAATATTAATTAATGAATGCCGTTAAAAAAGTGTTTGCAATCTGAACGCATGCCATCATGATTAAACGAAAGTTTTTAACAGAAAGAACACTTGCATCTTTTAAAACGTAACATAAAACAAGTCTTTTCTGTTAATTTAAATTATTTCTGATAATTAATTGGCAAATCAAAGTAAATAGCCTAATAAAATATATTTTATTATAAAACAATAAATTAAAACATAAGACGAAGAAAACATCAAATCAGTAAAACAATTGCCTACATCACTTGCGCTATTTAACATCGACTGAATCATAATATTAATTATTAATAATATCATAATATTAATTATTAATTAAAAAGTCTTAAAATGGATAGCAAACGCAACTAGAAGGCTATCTGCTTGTGAGCATGGATTCCTTCTTGGAGGAATTTTTAAGGAAAACTTGATCGTACTCATTGATGGGGCAAACAACGTAAACTCTCACACAGCCAAAATGTCTGGCCACTAATGAAATGCTGAAGGAATTGATTCTGGCTTAACAGTCATAAAATTCCGAATCTAGAAGGCAATTTAAAGTCGCGTCTTACCAAAACACTAAATAATAACAACAATGTAAAACAGTGAACAATCGATTTGCATTTCAGTTAGAATTTGCAGATATTCAAACCTTAAGAAAATTAACTTCCCGCGTTTCGGACAGACAACAAATGTTTCGCATTATTTAAAGGGAAAAAAAAATCTGAAAGGTTTCAGATTTTAAATTACGTCCAAAGGGACTTTTTTTAACGTTTTGTGTGTTACGTTTATTTATTAAATATCAGGTTCTTCGGACTTAAACCATAAAATTCAGTTCAACAGCAATATCGCAAAATAATTTAAAATGAGCATATCTTTAGAATTTCCGATACACAGTTCCGCGCGCCGGAAATAAAAAGGTTCCCCCCCCCGTAGAGTGTTGCCCTTACTCACTTTTAATTCGTTAAGTTTATTCATCAAAAATTCGTTAAAGTTTTATAAAATATGAAATAGATAATAAAACAAATACCAAATTCCAAATTTGGGCTTCCAGATCCGCATATTCGTGTAAAACGTAAATTATTTAAAATTGGATGACTCTAGGTACCGTTGTTTTATCCCATTTCGAGAATACATTTATGCAGATTCTTCATTATTTAATTTCTTTAAATATAATACAGGGCGAAAACGTTTGGTGGCAACAATTTGAAAAGTAATACAGCAAGTCTAGGGGTCTAACAAACGCCTCCGCTATTCCATGATTACTATCTTTAATTCAGTGAAAGGGACTAACCAAATCCTAACGACGACACTAAAAGTAAACAGTAATAAAGATTCACCAAGGTCAGTTGGGTTGGCAAGTCTCTTTCTTGATTTCCGACTGTTACTTAAACGTACTTCATTTACATATCTGCTCTAGCTTATGAATTAATAGAAGTGCAGGAAATATTCAAGTAAAAAATAAAGTTTTTAATTAAAACAAAGCTTACAAATACTTGCTAATTTTTCAGAAATTAAAGTAACTGTAATCATATAAATTAGTAACAGTATATTATTAAATTTAGATACTCTTAATGAAACAAAGTGACCAAAGAAACTAATTGATTATTTTGTTAGTTTATCAACAATATTTTTTAATTATGTCAGCAAGGAATTAAAACTGAAACTCCTTTGGCATATATTTATAAACAAATCGGCTTCCACATCCTTGAAACTGACTCTATCATGTACGAAACATTGAATCGAAACTGTGAATGTGAGGCTGTATCATATATATATTTCCTGTAAGAATTTCGGCAAAATTATGCAGAAATATGTACATTAGTAGCATGCATTGCATCACTTCTACAATGTATATTACTAAGATATTTAGAATCGACTTTTGCTTTGCTGGTAAAGAAGTATAGCATCAGAAGACATATCTTTGTTATAAAGGTCGTAGTGTCATTAGGATTCTTGAAGGAGGAAACATGAAAAATGTGCAATGCCTTCGGTAATCGAACCTGGATCTCTCGAATTATGCTCCTTTACACTACGAACGCATGCAGAAAGGAGAGAAAAAATACCTTATATACTCCCCCTTTTAAAGGGGACTGGGGATTATGGAACAAAATCACCAAATCCTGGTGGTGAAGAATCATCATTCACCACCCATTTTTTTAGCTCGGGAGCCACTGTTGAAAAGTCATTTTGAAGCAGGAGACATGAAAAATGAGCAATGCCCTCGTCGGGACTCGAACTTGGAACTTTCGAATACGCGCCGTGTTTGCTACCGTTACAGCCCGAGGGCATGCACAAAGAAGGGAGAAATTTTCTTATAAGGTCAGCGATTAAAAAATAAAATTCAGCAATTATAATTCTTATAAAAATTCCTTTTTTAAGCTTTTATGCAAAGAAATGCTGTTTTGCTGTTGGGGGGGGGGAATGACTGATTTTAATTCCGTCCTCCTTTGGGTTATTTCACTCAAATCAATTATTTTGACTACGCTGTTTTTATAACAGAGGAGTTTAACAAATGTATATCCTGTTATATATCAGATTAATGTTATAAATTTTAGTACACTAAAAGATTCATTCGCGAATATATAACTTTCATCCATAACGTACGTAAGTTCTAGAGCAGTCCACAAATCTGGTCTCGCCATTGTAAAGCTAGCGTTTTAACATTTAAATAATACTTGCGTTTTCAGAAATCTAACAACTTAATAATTTAATTTTGTGTAATAATTGCTCTCCGATAATGACTAAATATGTATTTCAACGATTACTTTATAGAGTTTGACTTGCCTTGGTAACCTTAACTAGTTACAAACTCTAACAGACTTAGAGCGAGTTATCACTTGGACTGAAGAACTACATGAATTGAGAAGGTTAAATAATCTTTTAAATTGAATCAGAACTTGAACACAACTTTCAGGTCTCGTGCTTAACAAAATCAACCACCGCTTGTGGCGATGTAATTTAAAGTAACAGTCAAATTCAAATTAAAATTTAATTTAGTAGTCAAAGACTATGCAATTGATTTAAAAGTTGGCTCAGAACTTCTCACCGGAGTACAATTTAATAGCTAAACGCAAAGCCGAATGATTAGGATGTTATCAGAGGTGGCGAAACATATGAATGTGGCCTAGAGAGGCAGAAACACGCACTGTCTTGCAGTCTAAAACCTACGATTTAAATAGGCTATATATAACTTTCATTCTAGTGAGGAAACGGAAAGGATAATCATTGATAAATATTATTTTTTTTTTCAGTATATCAGTGATAAATATCATTTCCCCCTCCAATTATGGATTCTAAAATTTTTTGAAAGTGATTAATAACATGTCTTAATTCACATTCAAAACTCACATTTTTTTCTCAGTATGGGTTCATTTTCAATATGGGTTTTTATATTTAAAATAATTATTGCTTTTAAATCCGATTCTGTATTTGTGTTGAAGCATTTGTAATGTACCCCGAATTAAGAGCATTACTTTAGTATGGATCACTTGCATTTACAAAATTAAATCTAAACCACTTTCAAATCTAGTTTGCATACGCACTTTTTATACTAGAGTATGCTTTCTAAATAATATGCAACAGCTGAAAAAAACAGCAGCACCATTTAATTTTCAGTTATATTTACTATTAGAACGTTTCGAATTAAGAATTCAAGCTTACATTCTAAAACTGCTATTTAGTTCCGCCCACCCCAATATTAATGCTTTGGTACAATCAAATTCTAGTCAAATAAATTTGTTTGCATGTATTAACATGGCATCCACCTATGCAGGTCGCTCTTAATTTCAACAGAACAAAAAGCAGTAGAAAACATAAAAATACTATGTGCAGTTTCTATTAATTCTGTTTTGTTTGTAGGAGAATTTTGAAAACAAAAGATAAAGCTATTTAAAATTTTCACCAACAGTTTTTTTCCTTGTTATTTAATTTTGATTTTCTTATTTTTTTATACTTAATACTAGTGAAAGTAATATATTTATAAATTTCAACAAGAGACTGACTAATGAAAAGAAATTTTCTAATAAAAAGTTATCTTTGTTATTAAAAAATCACAACTCGGTAAATATTTATCAATTTTTGCATATGAAAATGCATGATTGAACAATACTTTATTCAAGCAAAGAATGAAATTAATAATTATCTCAACCAGTTAATAAACAAAAAAATAGTATAAGAAAAGGTTAATAGATGGCAGCACAAGCTTACAAACATTAACGCTTTACCAAATGCGGCGAGAGGAAGTTTGGAATTCGAACATTGTTTTCATTAGACTGATTTTTTGCATAACTTTCTACAAACAAAAATACTTGCTTTTGACAAAGAAAACAAGGGAAGTAAATTTTAAAATAAACCAGGTAATTTAGTCAGGATTTAAATTCGACCCTCGCTTAGTGGAGGTAGGGCTTTGGGGCTTTTCAATGATTAAAATTGGCAGCCGGAGCTACCAAATAAAATGAAATCCGTTATTTTAATTTATTACTTACCCAGATTTCATTAATTTAATTTAATTTACTATTTCTTAAAATTCTATGTAATTTCATTATTATTAACATTATTTCATTCATTTTATTTTGTTTATTCACTTTTCCTGACGGCTTTCCAAAAACTTTCATGGAATAAAATGTTTCAGATTTTAACGGCCATCCGAAAGGTTTTTGTTAAGATTTTCTATCTCTTGCTGAGCTCTCATTCTATGATTTCGCTCTTACTCCCGCTAACGCATTTTTTTAGTCTTTTTAGCTTTATTATTAAGCATCCTTTTCTTCGCATACAATTCAACAACAAAGTCACAAAATTTTGAAAAGCCGACAGCAGCATGTGTGTAGAACTCCGGACGCAGTGTTAAGTGTTGGTACGAATTTTTATATATATATATATATATATATATATTTGTCTTTTTTCAGTTTACTATATCAATATTCAGTTTTCTTAGCTAACAAATATTAATATATATATATATATATTATTACCATTTTATGTGTTTCCCAAATATTACTTTCAGCAAAATCACAAAATATTTAAAAACAGCATGTGTTTAGAATTTCCGATAGACAGTTTTGCTAGCTGGAGAAATAAATGTTTCATACCGTAGTGCTGCCACTGCTCTCTGTAATGTTTTTGCCACTCAAAAATTCATTAAATTTCACAAAGAACGGAATAAATATTAAAAAAATTATATAACGTCATTCTATGAAAATAATTAATGTTATTAATTTGATAGATCACGAATTTAATGCGTTTTCATTGTTTAAATCAATCCGATTCAAAATTAATAAGAAATTAATATTCTTAAGAACTGCATCACTTACTTTCAAGTAGCCTAATTTATTAATTCACAACAGAGTGTGAAAACGAAATACCTTACATTTTGCACAATGGCAACAGACTCGAATGAAAAATGAATAAGACATTTAAAGTCATACGAGGCAAAATCTCATTTAGAGACTAATAACACTTTTTTGCTAATAAAGCCAAATTTTTAATTCAGAATACAGTGTGATTTAATGTAGAGCATTAAAATTAAATAAATAAATGTTGCACATACTTCTTTGGTTGTTTCATTTAGGAAGACGTTGGTCATTTTATTCTGAAGTACTTTTGTATTAAATATGTATTTCTATTTAAAAGTGTGTTTCATATTGAGAAAATGCATTATTTAGATAAACATAAGACTGAATATTAGAAACTGGATTGAAATTTTTAAAAATCCATACATTGCATTTCACAATCCGTCGTTCTAAGCATTTTGGTCGACAACTTACTTTAAAATTTGTTACCCAACTATCATGGAGCTTGTTAATTGCTCTGACTAATCTGGGGCCCCATAATGTAAACACCTCTTTTCCATGCTTCACGCATCAGGTGCCAACAAGAATTACAGAAAGTTTGCACATTGTATTAATCTAAGATTACCATGACCTCTTTAAATAATTGAATACAACAGGAATACGTTATTAAATTCAATTACGTTGTACGATATGTGTTAAAATCAAGACTACAAATGAACATTTCGCTAATTGCTATAACCTTGAATATTTTAGAAGGAAAACAATCACACAAAATTGTTGCAAGTGCATTAACAGCCTACTATTTATTTAAAAATGGTCTGATGTTTATAAAGACGTTAGTACTTTCATCCAGTGGAATATCTAAAAAGCAATGTTTATGTGAAATATGTATAGAACGGCCCTAGTTTTGACAGAGTTAGGCAAGATTTGGGAGTGTTCAGAGCAAGATTCTTGAGTTATGTTAACTACTTTTTACTTTTTTTACTATTGTGCCCATACTGAGATTGACATATTTTACTTGGAGACTTAGGAAGAGGATTCTTTTCTTTAATTGGTTTATTTCTAATTTGGCGATTTATTTTAAGTTTGTTTATGCATTTTAGCTTAACTTCTGGATTGTCTGCCTAATTTCGCAAAATATTTTAAATGCTCATTGCATTACTTGTTCACATAAAACGCTTTTGATTTCTTCTGATTTGATTTCTGTTTTGACTTCTGACTAAACATGAAAACTGTTACATTGTAATTTCTCAGTGTTTCAGTATGCAGAAAAGTGTTTTCTGTTTTAATGCTTATGTAGTACTGCTTCATATGTCCTCGTATTATACAAGTTTTGCATATACGTTTCCCCAAAGGTTTTTTTTCCTCGTAAAACCAGTTCTATCGTAAAGAATGTTTCTCAAGTCTGGATATCATTCATCGATTTTGTATTAGATGAATAATTAATTAATCTTTCGTTTGCGTATGCGTCGATTTTCGTGAAAGTCCAAATTAACAGGTTATTGCTATTCATATTATAGTTAATTTTTATGCATATTATAGTTGCAGACTTATCTTATATACATAGAAAGCAAATATGTTATAAATAACATACATTTTATTAGGCAAAATCCTTATTCCCATAAGCATGGGAGATTAAAACCTTGCAAAGAAAACAACTCAAGGAGAAAACTTGGTCATACTAAACATCGTGGGAGAAAAGAAAGCAAAGAGAAAACACCTCAACTTTAAGACATCGTGATATAAAATGGCGTCTTCGAAAATAAAACAGTAAAAAACACAACGGTTTTAAAATATCGACGTAGAAGTGACGTGGTAATAAAGCACCGACAAATCATCGCAAGGATGCTAACATCGCAGACATGTGGTTTTTAGGCTTTAAAAATTATTAATGTATATTCGCATAGTGATTTGTGAGCGATAGAAGAAACGATTAATATTTTTACATATTTCATATTTTTTAAATTAACTAAAATATGTCAGCTGAAAAAGCAAGAAAGAAACATATATGTAAAAATATTCCTCATTTTTGGTGCTTTCACAAATCATTATGTGCATATACATTTACAGAAAGCCTATAAAACACATGTCTGCAATATCGTGCGATAACTTACAGGTGTTTTACTTTTTACCACAATATTTTCTACGTCGATGTTTCAAAACTGTGCTTTTTTTTGGTCCGCTTTATTTTCAACGACGTTATTTTATACCACACTTAGAGCTGCGATATCTTCTTTTTGCTTTCATTCTTCCAGCGATGTTTTCGCCTTGCTTTGTTTTCTACGCCAAGGTTTATATGTGATTACCGCGATGTTTTCGGCGGACGCTTGAAGCCGAGTTAATTTATCAAAAACAGAAGGGACTCAGGTAAAATCGTTTATGTTAATACAAAATGTAATGGGACAGCTAGTTAATGCTACAATTTACTTTATATTATTGTTCGATATATTTAATAATTCAAATTTTTCATTCACTTGTAACAACCACATGTGGTTTACAAAATTTTCAGAAGAATAACGAATTGTTTCAGGTTGTTAGAAGCTTCGACAAGCCTAAACTATGGATTCTGAAGATGATTTATTTTTCGTAGATACGTTACCTATATGGGCAGTTTAGTATATAACTTCTTCATCATACTATCTATAGATTCATGCTAACAAACAATAGGTAGTTTATGTTAGTAATTAATAATCTTATTAATTGCTGATTAACCTTTTGATGGAAACACAGTATCCTTAGATATTTCTGGAAATAGGGATGAGCAAATCGTTGTTTTCTAGAAAACTAACTTGCAAGTACCTTGAAACAAAATTTATGGAAAAATGTTTTTAGATTAGCGGCATGAGATCTATGACAATGATTTCAATGTAAAAGTCAATATTCATTTATCATTAGCTACTGGCATTGCCGATAATAGATGCATTGGATAAACCAGATATTTGAACTAATGAATTTTAACATTTTTAGTACCAGAGGTGCTAATTTATTTGATCCTGTCTTTTTTTTTCTCCGGCGAAATCTGGCGAAAATCTGGTATTTTTTAATAAAAATAAAAATCAAAGAGCAGGAATATTCAGAGCAAAGTGGAGCATTATTACTCAAAATACATCATATTAAATACACTCCTCTAAAATAATAAGCAACAAAAACAAACCACGGAATAAAACAAAAACGATTGTATGGATATACATCTAAATGATCGAAGAGGTAGGTGAGGTATTACTAGATCCCTAGTAAACAATAAAGCAAAGGCATACAAAAACACAAGTATTATGACCATCACATCGCGGAAAACTAAACGGATTGACAATGGCGACGCAAACTGGCAGTAGGGCCGTTCATCGATTGTTCTGGCAGTAACGTTCATTCCTGTAGCAATGCATGACAGAGATCGTGGAGAATTTCTGCTAGAACAATGCACCTGCTATCCTTGGGTCCAACATGTCCTACATGTGTTCTATACGATTCAGGTCCTGTAATCTAGCAGGCTACGGCAGATGGGGAATGGCTTCACTCTCCAGATAACTCCATATCACTCTGTGCGGACGTAGTTACCATCCGTAAATATCGCGTCTGTACCCATTAAAGTAATCAAAGGACGCACAAAATGGGGGTTAATGTTGTCGCGATATCGGACGGCTGTGACCACCAGGAATCACGTAGAAGTCGGTGTGGCCAGTCGTCACTATCCCAGTCCACACAAATACGCCTCCTCCTCTGTAATGATCTTTTTCGACGACGTTTGACGCACAATAGCGTGTTCCTAACCCTCATTATAACATTGCCCTTCGGAAATCGTTTTGGATGATAAATCGTGACTCATCCATAAAGCGAACGTAGCCTCACTGTTCTGGTATCCAACCTGCGATGTTCAAGGGTCCGGTTCAACCGCGCTCTGACATACGATGGCGACAAAAGAACTCAAATCACAGGTCGTTGGACAGTCCATCTTCATGTAGTTGACGCGACACAGTTTGACGGGATAAGGGCCGTCCTGCAGCAGTGGGATGTCACCTGTCGTGCTATTAGTGATTTGCGGCACTTGCACATAGTAACAGGAAGCGACTGTCTACCGTTGTGGTAATTCTCCGACACCCAGATTCACGTCTTCTACAGGGGGTTTTGGTCCATTCGGTAATGATTCTTATTGATGATACTATACCCAGAGCTTACTGATTATAATACGATGCACATTCAGCTCTCACGAAACAGGTGATTGTCTTGCTCTAGCTGACACATCCCGACAGTCCCTTAACACATTTCATAGCAAATTGTTCTTCTGTTTATTATTTCCGCTTTAGCTATCTCAGATTACACGGAACAATCGCTGCTTACGAACTGATAGCATGTCCCCTTTTAATGGTGTGGTGTGCCACGGCATGCTGTGGTGTGGCTGCTGGATTGCATTTTGTATTAATTTTGGTTACCTATTTGCATTCAGTGATGCAACCTCTATCTCATAGGTAAACTACACGTTTTATTTCCTCTTTTTACATTCGCACCTTTTCTTTTAGCGTTTGTTGTTTATATGTTTGCACTAGTATATTGCTCAAATGATACATTTTTTAACCCTTTTAATATTGGACAGTCAGTTTGCAATAAAATGATGTCTTAATTTCAACATCAACAGGAACAAATTGGTTTAAGAGTAGTTACATCTAAATGTTTTAAAAATTATCAGTTAAGTACATCACATAAATTAGGTGACAAAAAATATTTTGCTCATCTTGTAAAAAAATTAATACTGAACTGATGGATTAAGAAAAGACTGAACAGGCTGAAAAACTGTAGCAGTACTAAACTCTCTATTGGGAAATCGTCAATTATGCTGCTGTAAAAGAAATTACGGTTCTACTGTTGAATTTTATGCGGCGTATGTGCAAAAAATTCGATATTTTATAAAAAAAAATTAAAAAGAGGAAAAAATGTGTTAGGATAAGGGAGTCTAAGGAAAGACTGATAAATTGTGAGTTCAGCGAAGGCATAAAAAACCTTAACAAATCACCTGGTGCGACGATAAAGGCTGAATCCTTGAAAGGCTATTTCATGCAAATTGTTGAAATCTGGTGTAGTCATGTCTAAGGTCGACCTGTGTATGTTTCCGAATGTTTTTTTTACTGGGGCTTTGATTCGGAGTCTTGCTTTTGATCGGATTGGGCCTTTTAGACCCCACGCGCCTTATTCGTATTACTATTACATAGTTGATTTGTGGTAGTATAGAAAGCGGCAAACATGTCACGTAATTTATCTTACAACGAATAAATGTTGTAAAGGTTCTTAGATGCATCAACTGGCGTAGAATATATTGAAGAAAATGAGGATGGAAGTGATTATGAATGTTTGGTTTATATAATAATGATTCTCAGAAACTGATATAGATTCTGAAAACGAGAGTGAGAATGACATAAATTGCTTTATTGAAAAAAAATTCGCGAAACGATAAAAAAATTAAGATATTACACAGCGAAACAGCACATAAAAACGAAAACGCGCTGCGCAGAATGTGAAAAATGTTTGTATGTGGAACACACAACAAACACTTTGTACAAAGTAATGCTAACATTTGTTATTACATTTTTCCCGGTGTTTATAGTGATAATAAAGAAAATAAAGAATCGATACATAGCAAACAACAGAGCTAATAAAGAAAATAAAGAATCGACACAGAGATAGAGTATTTTTTTTTCTTATGCTAATATATAATGCAATTTTCTATTCCTTTAAGAAATTTTATTTCATAAAAGCATTTACAGAAAATAAAAATTTTAATGTCCATGTTTTTTTTTAAGTTTGATCCTAAAATTTACTATTGGCACAGATGTAACACTTTTTCTGAAGATTTAGAAATTTTTCTTCTAAAATCCTGAATCAGGTCTCTTGGACTCAGAGCGCGGGCTCGTATGAACGCTCATAACTCACATGAGCGCTGGCGCTAGTAGGTTAAGAGAAATTTCACATTACGTAAAATTTCTAAGAAACTAACGGACAAATTTTAATGAAATTTTGTGTGAATATATACAGTAACAGGGTCATTTTATGTACGTATGATTAAATGTAATACCACCGTTTATATATAGCCGTTTAAAGCGAAACGACGCAAAATCCCATTTCGAGACTAGTAGTTACTTTTGGGCTAAAAATGAGAAATTAATTAGAAATAATTAGAATTAGAAATGGGAAGCGGTTGTTCTAGGTCGTAGATAAACAGTGTTATCACAGTAAACTGAAATCAGGAGAGTGATTAAATCTCTTTAGTTCAGTTCTCTCTTCAATTCAAACAATGGTCATGCAGTAGATCATTGATTCCCAAACATGTTCTTGCTCCACCTTTTAAAAGAATGGTTTCCGTTATTGGACCCATTATCGTTTATGTTTTATTATTTTTTGTGTTATTAATATTTTTAATTTTGCATATATAACAACATTTCCAGAAACAAAATCACATATCCTAATTGCACAAAAATTCACTTGATGCATAACATTGATTAACTTAATTTTTAAATCAAGTCTTTCAAAAATATTCAACCTATTTCTTGTTTTCGGTAATAAATTACTGACTGGACTAAAACTTGCTTCCGCTAGGTAAGAAGAGGGAAAAGAGTCTAGAGGGACGCGCGGGTTAATCATCAGTGTCAAAAATGATGGACATCATTGTGTGCGTCATCGTTAGAAATCGTACAACCATATCAGGTACCTTTAGTTAGGAAATAGTGTATGCTACAGGAAGCCAAGTATTCACACATACGGTGCAACATGCAGGTCCACTGTGTATTCTCTTCACTCTAGAACATTGGCATCAGCGCCTATACTTGTACGCTTAACGGCCTACATACGCCCGTCTTGGTATGACGTCGTCATAACTCACGAATCCATCTTTAGCTTACAGCTTCATGATGATCACATCTGTGGGCCTTTCAATCGAGCAAAAATTGTTCTCATATTGGCATCGTGGGGAATGAAGTTGCAACACGAGCAGCTATTGCTGCTTCCAAAGAGGACGTTATAGAATAGACCAGTCTCAAAATGGTAATCAGTTACTGCGTTCTGAGGCAATATCCGTAGGCTGAACTCGAGACAGGCAGGTTTAATCATAAATACCTTTTTAAACTTTCAATGAAGAGAAAGGAGACAGATATACTCATCTCACAAATTGTGAAGAGCCAGTGGAAGTTGCTTTCCTACTTCAAAATATGCCTTGAGAGAAATCGTGAATGGATGTGAAGTTAATGCTTAGGTAACAGGTGTCCAGCACATTTTTTACAGCTACCGACTTCTTTCGAAAAGTAGATAAAAGTACCTTCAGAATTTGCTCCTTCTGCGAGTATTGGTGGAGATAAATTACAACATTAAAATTCCGAGGACTCTTCGCAATAGAAAAAGAGGATGAATTAATTTCAGAGAACAGATCTACGCATCTGTAATTTTTATTATATATATGGAAAATAATATTCCTTCTACATGGTTATTGCATTGTGTCACATGTTTGTAAAATAAAAAGTCCCTATTAACGAGGTCAATAAATTTTCAGATTAGGGAATGTTTTTATTCAAGTACGCGCTTAGGACTTGGCTTGCACTACCATGTGGTCAGTAATTTGGCTCTTCTAAGTAATATGGAACAAGTGTCAAAATTTAAATTTCACTGCAGTGGTTTAAATGAAAAAGATGGTGCATCAATATTTAGTTACTTAGTGGCTGGAGGCACCAGGGGAAGGAAACCTGTAAGCTCGTTATATTCATCATCATACCAGCCTATACTTTGTATCCATGGTATGAGTATAATTGGATTCATCTCCCGTTTATCTCAGTACTCATATCCGGTATACTGACCAGCTACTGCTATATTACTGTAGGTGTTATGGCAATAGGTGAACTGCATCTTCAGAGTTCTTCCCCCAATTATGAACAGAAAATTGTTACAGAACAGAAAATTGAACAGATGGCGTGTTACCCATGTTGTCTTATGTTTCTCAACAAGTAGAAGCCTAACATCTCTACGTGCTTTCGCTGGTGTTTTCTGTTTGCAGGGTGATTCGTTACCAGACCGACAAATTTGCCGGGTGTGTAGGGGTACAGAGACGACTCGGAATCACATAGGAGTGCAGAGTCGCAAATGTCGTATTCGCGAGCTATGGTCCAAAGAAGCAGAGAAAATGAACAGAATCAGCAACACATTAATGGGACAGAAAACATTTTATTGAAAGGTTATACTACAACAGGTGTTTGCGTTTACTACCAGAAGTCATCTGGCAGGCTTGAAAGCAGCGCTGAATGGAATTCCATACGTTCTGGAAAATTCCTGGCATGTCACGTATCCTCCCGACAGCTACAAATATTCAAGCGACGAGGTTTTCAACTGAAGTAACGAGCGTTTCTTACACCAAAACACTTAATGTGTGACCCCAGAAGAAGTCCATACATAATAAGTCCGGTGTAGGTCCATGTGGTACCAGCATGACGAAGCTCCTCCACATTACAGGATTGACGTCCACCGACACCTCGACGTAACCTCGCGAAATTAGATGCTTCTCTTTCTGTAGTCAGTTGAAGTCGCGATTTTGAAGTGAAAATCGAAAGTTAAATCGTATTTGTTTTAGTTGAAATACAGTTGATTTAGTGTTCCTTTTAGTAATATATATGGCTCCTGCTAAACGAAAAAAAAACAGTGTTAGTTTCAAAGGCAAAGTCATTCAATTTGAGAAAGAAAATAGAAATGGAACTACAGCAAGGATGTTTAATGTTGGTGAAAGCTTCATACATAAGTGAAAAAAACAAAATTATAATAATCAATATGCCAAAGAATAAGTATGCTTTAAATAAAGGACTAACGATGTGGCATTGATTAAGTACCATCGAAGTTCTCCGGCGACTTCTCAATAAATTATTTATTTTTGCAAATATGCTATTTTGTCTTCTTTCAACATTGGAACAAGAGGACTGTAAAATGGAAAGTGTCTAAATAAGACCAAAAGAGAAATCCCTCTAAGCGCCTGATACATACGCACTTAAATATAGGCGCTAACAAAAAACTGCTAAATAAAGCAAATCAGATTAAACCATTCAAGTTGACATGCAAGTATAGAAAAAAATTTCGTTCGTATCTGGAATATTGGTTTGTACAGCCATTAAGGTTTTCAAAACATGAAAATTAAAGATTTTCTCGCCGGGATTTGAGCTACGAACTAACCGATAACTAACGGGGACGTGCTTTCAGTTACACTCCGCAGGCATGCCGCAAGAATACGAAACTTCCTCGTATTCTTCCCCACTTAAAGTGGTACCCGAACTGAAATTCGTCCAGCAAATTTTAATTAAGGCATCACTTGTCGAGCCATTCAGAATGTTTGGAACAAAAAAGTCAAGAGTATCCGCCCTGGAATTCGAACTCCGGGTCTCCCGATTGCTAACTGGCCATTTTCCCATTTATATCACGGCGGAATGCTGCAAAAAAAAAGTTCCTCTCCGAATACTTTTCAATAGCCCCATCTACTTGCAGTTTGGACCGACCACCGGCGAATGCAGCGCCAAATCATTGTTGACGATCCTTGACCGAAACAATCCTAATATTGCTAGGCAAGGAACGTATAAATTATTTGGAAATTTTCTTCTGGTTGTGTTTAAGTACCTTTATCCTTGTATTTGTAATTTTGATCATATTATTTATTTACTTAATTTAACTGTAACTATTAGGTCTGGGATTCGAATCCGTGCGAACGGACTCGCTTCATGGGTGTTTTCGTGTTTTTCCAATGCGTAACGTGTTTACGAGCCAGTTTCACTTAGAAAATCGTCCACAAAGACATCACTTCCCCTATGCAGATAACCTTAGAGTGCTTTACCATAAACAGACAAACAATAAAGGCAAAACTTTATTTAACTTGTGCGCACATTTAGCTGAAGAATTTGCATGCATTTGTTTAATGATGCAGTGCTATTCGAAATGGCATGTTTATGGAATTATAAAATTGTAGAAAAAAAGTAATCTGTGTTTAAATAATTTTTCCTTATTTACCTTAGATTCAATTATCTCCATCTATGGCTAATGTGTTTTAAATTGGACCTTGCAAATTTCACAGTTATTCTTAATTAATTGCTAATGTTTTAACTTTTTAAAGTGACATGCTTTTGGTATAAAATGCTGAGAAAATATATTCTTACGAAAACACAAAGAGCAATTTAATGAATTCTGCGACAGTTGGTACAAGGAAACACTTATTTCTTCATTTCTAACTCGACCGAATATTCTATGATATCACCTAAAGGGAAATGTGAACTTTTACTTTCATTTACCCTCTGAAAGATGAGGAAATTTCTGTGTCAGTTGCTTGTTAGGAAACTTGCTCACTAGGATAAGATGGGCCTCTATAATCAGCCAACGGTCTATGAATTTAATGGAGCTACATGATTGATGATATAATTTCTTTCCCAAGGACAAGATCCCCCATCACTTTTTCCCCATGCTAGAGTTTCGTCAGAGAATCGAGACAATTTTAGCAAATAGGTCTTCGTTGGGAACCGGTAATCTTTTACTTGTGGAGATAAATATTTCATACTCTGTTGTATCGCTTTCTCATTAAGAGCTTAACGTTTTGACCTTTCTCAACATTTAAACGTAAAAATTATGGATATTATTCGTATATTTTGCACGAAAATGTAATTTCTTAAAATACCTTTTTTAAAAGAAAATCTGAGAGATATTGGTAAATCCATTTTGCCCATTATAAAAGTCTATAAAAGCTAACGAGTGTATTTGTGTAAAACTTTTAATGAGTAGGTTTCAATCCTAAAAATTAGATAGATGAATTTGTAAATAGAAATTAGATGAGTTGTAATTTTCCTAAAATTCGAAACCTGGAAAGCCCTCGAATTTCATAAGCATCAGAATTTTTCAAAATTTTCATCCAAAGAAAAAGGGAAAAAAAAGAAAGAATGTAATTTCTTCTTTTATCTTCCCCTATCATTTAAATTTTTCACATATTTCTCTTTTCATTAGAGTAAATTTTGAAACATGTGCCTCAGAAGAAACAAATTTAAAATTATGTACATGTTTCAAGCATTCACTTTTATTAAGAAGTTATAATTTATTATCCTCAACAAAACTATTTGCTACTCATCGCTGTATCTTCAGAAATATTACAGAGATTTGAGAAGCGCGCTTTATTTTAAAACTAAGCAAAGTGAACAGAACGCATACCTATTACTTGCAAATCAGCCAGTATTTATGACATTTAGTTTTATATTAAAATAGAAATTAAACGTAAAACAAAACCTAAATAGGTAATTGCCAAAGACCACGCAAAGTAATTTAAACTCCAAGTTCGCTTTAAAGATTCACTAGCGTGAAACACTATCGGCAATTATAATGCACCGCCGAAGAAAGAAACTCTTCTTATCTTCAAATAGCACACCTAGCAACGTGGCCTTTATTAGGCGGAATACGCTCTGTCTAAACCACCTCAAATTCTCACTTAAACATAAGCAAGTTACTTTTAATTCTTAACATACTGTATATAAATAAAGTGTTAAATTCTCTAACCCATCTCTAACCCTCACTTAGACGCAAGCGAGTTAATTTACATTCTGGCGGGAAAACAGAAAAGAGAAATGACCTTAAAGACTTTTAACATAAAATAGCTGGTTAAATAAATTAAGTAATCTCTACATTTTTAAAAATTTAAGCAAGTTTGATAAACAAACCTTAGGCTTTAACATAATGTTACGAATTTCAAATTTATTTGGCTATTTATTTAGAATTGTAATTAGATTTGCTTCATGTTGCCTTAGCAACGCAGACGATTTTTGAAGAGAAAGCTACGTCAAAAAAAAATAATAACAATAAAAATAAAAGAGCGCGTGCATTTAATGCTTAATAAATAAATATCTCGTAATTACTGTTGCCATCCAGAAAAATCTAGAAAAATCGAGATTGTTCTACTGATAATTAAAAAAAGCTTATAAAAGCCGAGGTGAAACAGCTCATCTCAGTTAGTTGTTGTTGTTGCTGTTATACTTGTAGCTGTAAAAAGCGACTGCTGTTTGTTTACTTAATGCTGTATTGATTGTAGCGATTTCGCTGTGAGATAGAACTATTTTATCTGTTTTGAATTGAGTTTTTGCTAAACGTTTGAGATATTGTGATATTGTGCGAAGATCTGTGAAGAAATATTTCAG
>KK120539.1:273406-294188 GCA_000611955.2 Stegodyphus mimosarum | reverse complement strand
AATAACAATAAAAATAAAAGAGCGCGTGCATTTAATGCTTAATAAATAAATATCTCGTAATTACTGTTGCCATCCAGAAAAATCTAGAAAAATCGAGATTGTTCTACTGATAATTAAAAAAAGCTTATAAAAGCCGAGGTGAAACAGCTCATCTCAGTTAGTTGTTGTTGTTGCTGTTATACTTGTAGCTGTAAAAAGCGACTGCTGTTTGTTTACTTAATGCTGTATTGATTGTAGCGATTTCGCTGTGAGATAGAACTATTTTATCTGTTTTGAATTGAGTTTTTGCTAAAACGTTTGAGATATTGTGATATTGTGCGAAGATCTGTGAAGAAATATTTCAGCATTTTAATTTATTTGTTGTGGAAGAATAAATTTTTGTTAACTTTTTAACGACTTGTGCATTCAATATATAACGAACCCGTACGCACGTAACAATATATAAAACTTACCATAACTCGTTAAATTCTTCATAGCATATTGAGAAAATACAAACCTAGTGTTAATTATAATAATTCGTGCCAATGACTTGCAAAAGTTTAATATTAGCAATTCAGATGCCACTAAAATTCCGATATTTCCAGTCAGTTTTTAAAAAATCTTCTATGATTAATCTTTTAATAATGAAAATTAATCTTTCCACTCATTTAAAGCGATTAACAGTTTTTCAAGTTAGAAAAGTTTTAAGTTAGATTTGAAACATCCAATTTTTGTAAAGCGAAATGTTAAGATTGAGTCAAGGTTTTCGAATCTCAAATAATTTACAAGATACAAGTATTCGAATATACCCTTTCTTAACAATATTTTTTCCTGGTTCTCTGTCTGCAAACGAAAAGAATACGTTTATCTTTCCAGTCAGTAATGCAGAGATTTCAAACTAGAGGTCTCCGAAGTAATTTTGTGTGACCCGCGCTTTATTTAAAGCACATTTAAATTATGGTGTTGCAAAGATACAAAGGGACCCATCAGTGGTCGAGCGGTCAAATCGCTAAACACTGGTAGTTCGGATGTGGGTTCGATTCCAGGCGAATGGGCCGGCTGCATGGGCGTCTTCGCTGTTGTCCCAGTGTGTAACGTGCATAGCAGCCAGTTTTACTTAGGAAGTCCTCCACGAAGCGTCCCTTTCCCTTAGTCACATAACCCTAGTGTACTTTACCATAATCAACTAAGCCAAACGTAAACCAAATATATCAAGACTTTAGTTGTTTGAAGACTGAACTGGTAGTCATAATCTCATTTCCATTAAAAGCAAACATGAATACTGCACAAGAAATTCTGTAAACGAAACTATTAATTTACAGCTTAATATTGTTACGAATTTCACATTTATTTGGCTATTTATTTAGAATTGTAATTAGATTTGCTTCATGTTGCCTTAGCAACGCAGACGATTTTTGAAGAGAAAGCTACGTCGAAAAAAAATAACAATAAAAATAAAAGAGCGCGTGCATTTAATGCTTAATAAATAAATATCTCGTAATTACTGTTGCCATCCAGAAAAATCTAGAAAAATCGTGATTGTTCTATTGCTAATTAAAAAGCTTATAAAAGCCGAAGTGAAACAGCTCATCTCAGTTAGTTAGTTGTTGTTGTTGCTGTTATACTTGTAGCTGTAAAAATCGAACTGCTGTTTGTTTACTTAGTGCTGTATTGATTGTAGGGATTTCGCTGTGAGATAGAACTATTTTATCTATTTTGAACTGAGTTTTTGCTAAACGTTTGAGCTATTGTGATATTGTGCGAAGATTTGTGAAGAAATATTTCAGCATTTTAATTTATTTCTTGCGGAAAGAATAAATTTTTGTTAACTTTTTAACGACTTGTGCATTCAATATATAACGAACCCGTACGCACGTAACAATATAAATAATCATTCAAATATTTGAAGATGCAGATGTTATTAACTAGTATTTGTACTTGTCAAAAAATAAATAAGCTCAATTACGAATTTATGTGCCAAAGATAATCACTTTGTTTGAGACATCCAAAGACCTGTAAGAAAAATATTGTTAATATTTATGGCAAAATTGTAAGAATAAAGCTTGATTCAAGTTCCAAATACGTTGCTTAAAATTTCAACTTTCAAATGAGTAGCATGTTCAGCAAAAAATAATTAAATAAAATGAAAGGATTTTTATTTTGAAGCTAATTCAGATTTTATTGAATTTGCAGTTTATCCGGCGGCTCATCAAAAAGAACGTAAACGGAATTCGAGACTGATATGGGCTGCAAGCAAAACTAAACTTTTTTACAATATTTTTAGGCTATTGTAGTTGATAAGTTGCATCGATAATTTTATTTATGCGTTTTTTAAGCCTTCTAATTATCTCTATATCTCGTTCATAATTTCCTTGCAAAGAGAACTTCAAAATCTGTTTTCCGGTTACTAACCGCATAGTATCACGTGATTTGCACGTGTCTCGCTTTAGCCTCGACCTACGATGCATAAAATTGAAACACGCGCTGCAATATTTCTTTTTATTAAAAAATAATAATAATCGCTGTTTGAAATATCTGTGTATCTCTGATTATTTCGGTTTTCACCTACGAACAGGACACAATACGACCCATTTCTTCCAGTCGATTTGTCAGTTGGCTGTTTATACGAGTGGGAAACAAAGATATGAACACGTTTTCATTTTCACATTAACGATGAACTTAGAATATCTTATACCAGAAAAGACAAAGAGGAAAAAGAATGTATGCAACATGTACGCACTCAGATAATTAATGTTCACTTTTACTGAGTCATGTGTTTTTTATATTGATTATACTATTTATATTTAAGATGTAAATTTCTAAAGTTCCCCGAATTAACCTGTGAAAATTCTTGCTGCTTAGAGTTATGAAAAGGGTTAAAAAGTTTTGGTTGTTTCGTTTGCTTTTCTGGTATGATTATTTACAAAGTTTATACGAACGGTTAACACACAAAAATACAAATTATTTGAAAACACTGGAAAATATAAAAATTTAAATTTAGTTAGTCTTTGTTTTATGCCTGAGGATGGCAGCAATTTATAACATTTATTTTTAAAACAGGTATGATGCCATTTTTTATAATTTACCATTCCAATAGTACAATCGATAGGATGTTATGAGCCTTAATATTCCGATGCAAATTTTATAATTTACATTCTGCGAATTGTTTTAATGTTACTTTTTAAGATATTGTTGCAAGCGTATGGGTTCGTAATGGATTGAATGCACAAGTCGTTAAAAAGTTAATAAAATTTATTCTTTTCACAATAAATAAAATAAAATACTGAAATATTTCCTCAGCGATATTCGTACAATATCACACTATCTCAAACTTTAAACAGAACTCAATTCAAAAACAGAGAAACTAATTCCATCTCACAGCGAATACGCTACAATCAGTCTAAGCATTAAGTAAACAACAGTTCGCTTAAAACAGCTGCAACTGAGCTGAGGTGTTTTAATTCGGCTTTTATAAGCTTTTTAATTATTCACTAGAATATTCTGGTAAAACCTATTTTCTCGATTGTTCTCGATTTTTGTGGATGGCAATAGCAATTGCGAGATATTTATTTATTAGATATTAAATGCACGCGCTCTTTTATTTTTACTTTTCTGACGTAGCATTCTCTTCAAAAATTGTCTGCGTTGCACGAGAAAATAAAGCAATTTTAAATGTAATTCTAAATAAATAGCTAAATAAATACGAAATCCTTAACAATATTGAGAGATCAGTGAGATTTAAGGCTTGAGTTGTACACTTAGTTATTATTTATTTTTACTTATTTATTATTTCAAACGTAAGCATGACGTTAGCATCCTGGTTAATATGATTCAGAAAGGCGAAGAGAAAAAATTGCCATGCGTGTGCAGTGGACACATTCAGCTTTTCAGCTAATGTTCTGCTTCCGCATTAAACTTTACGGAACGCCTTAACGGATGAGGCAAATTTTAAAACGTGCACACTTTTACAGTCATTTTAAAGAAATTCATGCATAAACAAATTAAATTATTTCATAAGAATATATTTTCGAGAAAATTAGGATCTCAGGAAATGAAATTTGGCAAGAGGTCCGTGTAAAACCTATATTATGCAAAATGTATTGAAAATTGCTTTAATTCACTCAGTTGATCAAAAAGGTCATGTGTATGTGCTTTTTTTTGTCACAATGGCTAGATTTTAGGCTTTGAAATTTCTCGTGAGACACATGAACCAATTAGAGATTTTCAGCCTTTATTTCAGTTATTTTAATTATTTATTTAGCTTTTACTTATTTATTTATCTTTTTATCTTTAATCTTCTTACGAACTTCAGTGTATATCTAGGTTTGCTTTAGGTGGTTTTGCTCAGAGCAAATGGAAGTGAAAGCCAGAGCATCTTCATTTAACAAGATGGATTATCTTTCATCTTTGCGAGTCCCATGCGAGAAGAGTTAAATCTTTGATTTTTAAGACGATGGACTGGCAGAAACTTAAATATGCCACAGTTCACAGAACGTCCTGAACTTTTTACATTTCGTCCTCCGGAACCTCTGGAAAAGAAGTTACTCTAGAAGATTTTGAAGTCTTGACCACTTCAATCACACAGTCAGTTGTAAGCTTTGAATTGGACTTTTCTGCTACAGTATGAGCAGAAACTGATTATAGCTGTGTTAGCTTGTCGTTCGGATGATGATGACGCACATGCTAAAACTTAATAATTTTTTCATGATCCTTTTATTTTTTCGGATTAGCCAAAAGCATTTTAAATCAATTTCAAATACATACTTTAGACAAGGGATGGCCAACCCGCGGCACGCGTGCCACAATGTGGCACGGCGGAGTTTTAACAGTGGCATGCAAAGACATACTGAAAAATTAAAAGTTTTGAAAAAAATAACATCTGTATCAATTCTGTCTTCAGATTTATTTCACTATAACAACACTCCACTACACTACTGTTGTAGATTTGGATCAACATACGTTTGTGAACAAATGTTTCCTATTATGAACATAATAAAACCAAAATATCATTCAAGATCACCTGATATGCACCTAAAACACCTAATTTTGTATGCATCCTCAAGAACTAATCCTAATATAGGTGAATTTGTAAAAAGTATAATATTCAAAACCCACATTAATTAAGTACTGATTGTTTAATAGTTATTTAGAATTAAATATTTCAAATTAATAATTTTTATTTTATACATAACCTAACTGTTTGAACCTTTAAAAATGCAAAAAATAAAACCCTAGTTTGTGTGTTTGTTTTATTTATTATATTATTTTTTAAATCTCCACTACTCAGACTTACATTAAAAAATGTGCTACTTGCTTAAAAATCCCATAACCCGCCAATAAATAACATTTTTTCACCTTTTTATGTTTTTTAATATGTCGGAAAAGATGGAAGGGGCAGGCATAACTTTTTTTTTTTCAGATAGTGGTACTCTTCCCAAGAAGGTTATTCACCCCCGCTTTAGACATACGAGAAGTTGCATGCGTGTATGGCAGCGTTTTGGAAAGCTGGTAATAAAATATCAATGGTTCTCAAAATTTACTGCATCTTTTGTTTTGTTTACCTGCGGTAGGGGTTGTTGGTTTTGCTGCTACCTGTAATTTAAGAGGGATTCTGAGGTACTGAGTCGGCAGACAACAAAGTAAACTTTGCTACTGAAATGCTGAGGCGACTTATTCCTTTCGGAGATATCAACATTGTCATCAAGCGAAAGAGCGTGTATAAGTAGCAGCAGCAATTGGATGTTCAACTCCATAAAAGCTGTGAAGTATAAAATCTAATGTAGACTATTGAGAGGCTAATAGAAACTGGAGAGAAGAAATCCTTTTTAACTCGTCTTAAGACTGATTACTCTCAAGCTAGACATAATTGCATTTTAAAAGCCAATTTAAAAGTCAAATGTAAGTCAGTTTGCTGTACGTTTGTTCATTCGCTGCACCATATTTTAGTAAAATTTTCTTAACTTTAACTTATTTCGTAAGAGGAACTTAAATAGTTGTTAGGTAAATCTTCATTGTTTAACTGGATAAATCATTAATCTATATACACTGGTTATCATAAATTAAGGAAAAATCACAAAAATAGCGATAATTCCCTCAAAAATAAGCCACACCGTGTAAAACTTGAATACGTTGCCAAGTAAGAGTAGCTGAGTAAAACTGCAATATGCAAATTAGTGGCTCTGCACTCGGAATACATCATCTGCGAGGAGCATAAAAGTCCGTGTTTGAGAGCAAACCCACATATTTCACTGCGATAGTGACATCAGAAATCTAAGATACTCAATTAGTAAGAATGACTTCCAGGCATCATTTGCCTGCAGAACTACGATGGAGAGCCATTGGGAGACTAGAGGTAGGACAAAGTCAAACAAGCAGTGGCCAGATGGCTAAATGTGAATCCTTCTGTGGTTCATAGACTTTGGAGGCAATTTCAAACCACAGATTTGGCATCTAGGAGGTTCAGCCGAGGATGACCAACTGCTACAACGAGCGCCGATGACCGATATTTGACATTATGTGCACGAAGGAATAGAATCGCAACTCCGACTATTCTTAGATCCTCTCTTGCTGAAGCCACCGGAAGGTTGGTGTCAGCGTCAACTGTGCGTATAAGGCTTTACGAAGGTGGTCTATATGCGAGGCGATGAGCCATTTGCGTGCCACTCACGTCACGCCATAGGAGGGACCGTTTGCAGTGGCCACGACAACATGTCCACTGGACGCCTGATCAATAGAGGACTGTTTGTTCTCTTTACGGATGAGTCCAAGTCTAGTCTAAGCGATTGTAGGCGTTATTTGACATGGAGAGAACCTGGAACCTGTTATCATCCGTCAAACATTCGTAGAAGAGATGCATTTGGAAGAAGCAGTGTCTGTGTTTGGGGTGGTATCTGTTTGGGTGGACGCACATACTTCCATGTCTTTCCAAGGGGAACCATGAATGCTTAGGTTTGTAATTCACCGTCTGTAATGCACCACACATAGTTCGAAATGACTCTGTTCTTCTGAGGTCGGGGTTGTTTCATTTGTTCAATATGGTTTGGTTTCGTTTTATGTGATTACGGCAAAGCTTCGGAGGGCTATCTGCCTAAAGGTAGGTTGCCTTCCTGGAGAACTTTCTAAGGGAGACTGGCTCGTATACACGTTACACATGGAAAAACCACGAAAACGCCCATGCCCATTCGCAAGATTCGAGCCTCGGAACGAACTATCAGCCTTCAGCGACTTTACCGTTCGGCCGCAATTAGGCCCTTTTTTTTTCAATATAAATGCTTATTTATGTTTTCAGAAATGCTGTAAGTTTTAAAGGTTTAATACTACAGGTTCAATTTTATTTTCAAAACTAAATAAGAATAAACACTAACCATAAATCCGTAACTAGTTTTGAAGTAAATGAAGTTAAGTATTGAGAATTTATAAAGTAGATTATTTTATTTCCTAATAAATAAATAGATAATAAAAATTTAATCAATTAGTGGTGTAAGTTAATAAACTCACTTCTTAAATAAATTAACGGAAATCGCATAGTAATTATATTATTAAAATGAATACCACGTAGAAATAAAGTGTGTTACATATATGCCTATCGCACACAGACGTGATGCACTTGAAACGCTCCACCTAAAAGTGTGGCGTCGTCATTGACGACAGAAATTTCTTCACAGCACATTTAAAAAACTGCTTTTATGCGCACGAGGCTCACTGAGAATTACGTGATACCAAGAGAAATGTTTGAAAAATTCGTACATTCAAGGCTATTCTTTAGTTAAATATTTTATTTAACTATCATTTGAGGAACGCATCACGTAACACGTTGATTATAAGTTTAGACTTGGCACATACAATGATGGACCAAGCAGTCTTATCTTGACAGCTTACAAATGTATCCCTTGAGGACATCTAAGACCTTGAAGTAGGTATGTCCTAGCGAATTTTTCTGGTGCATCATAAACGAGTTTTGCGATACATCCCTGCTTTCAAAGAAGGTATCATTTCCAGTATGAAATTTTAATAAAAATGCACTACTTTAAGAAATAAATATTTATAGTTACACACATCCTCATAGATTTAAATCCATACTTTAACATTTTATGTTATTTCAACATTTTTTGCAATTTTTAATAAAGATGTTTTGAGTTTTGATGATGTTTTGCCTTATCGGAGACTGAGAATTGAATTGCTTGACTAAGAAATGAAATTAGAGGAAATAAGTTTAAACGAAATGCAACAAAAAATGTATGTAATTTGATAGGCCGAACAAGCATGTCATGTGATATCCACATCAGATTTTTTTTAGGTTAGCTATAGCAATATTTCGGAACGCAAAACGCTGCCTTTTACTGCAACAGTCCAGATCATTTTGCCCAGAAGGGCTATTAATTTTGCTTTTGCATTTTGCGTTGGTTCACTACAAACGATGTTTTAGTTTTCAAATTGTTGCCACCAAATATTAGAGCCCTGCATTATATTTAAAGAAATTAAATAATGGGAGAATTTGTGTAATGCAGGAACACAGGAATCGAAACAAAATGTCGGCGAGTGTGGCGATTTTTGGCGATTTGTCTCCAAATTTGGCGACAAAAATTATTCTTCAAAACCGTTGCCAAACTGGGGATATCCCCTCAAACAAGCGAGATAGCCACTTACTGAATGTTAAACATACATGCCTCTGTATTCTTCCTTTTTTAGCAAAGCATCGTTTTTTTAGATTTTTATGTTACATTGTCCAAAAAAGGTACTATATTTTACTAAAATTATTTACTTAGATACAAAATTCATAACATTTTCTAACTACTGTAAAATATAATAAAAAATAATTAATTTGGAATAACATTATAAAAAAAAACTAATGGCGATATCTATAAAACCATTATTTTGCGCTGCAAGAATAATATTTAATCTACTTTTTAGAACAAGTTTCATTGCTAAATTATTCAGCTTAATTAAATTAGACTTTAAATTATATACAAAGAAGCTCAAGTTTTCTACTGATGATGTGTAGTATTTAATATTATTTCATGTTGCATAAATATTGCAGAGTACTGAAAATGAGAAATGACACGATGAGTAATGCAGTTCATATGCAAAAAAATTGTTTATTTAAAAGAAAACTTACACAACTTAATTGAGACAATGGGCGGTCTTCATCGTCTTCTTGCAAAAAATAACAGCTATAAAAAATCAATAACTCTCCTGGTATTATTTTAATTTTAAGAAATTCATTGACGACGATTTCATTGACGTTTAGTTCACCATCTATTTACTTTGAGATTTTTGCAGCAGGTATTATAATTTCATCAATGCGCTTTTTGATATCTTGTGAATTTCGAAATTATCATCAATATCTTAAAACGTACTGCAATTTCAAAGTAGATTTAGACCATCTATCCATCTCTCTGCTATTCCAACGGGGCAGATTTTAAAGTGCAATAAGTAAAATCATTTGGTTTTGTATATTGCTTATTTTCTTTCTTACTACCGCCCACAAGTTTTCCACGAAGGCGTCTCTCTCTTTAGGCAAATTGCATTCGCGTTCTTTGCCGTAAGCAAATAGACCAATCTTTTCCAGCTTCCCGATTGGAGTCAAATGTATTGCTTCGACTTCCTTCTTCCCAACGTATTTTTTAAACTGAGTGATATGCTAGTAATATAATTCCTATGAGTGGATTAAAAGGATGAAAGTGTAGGCAGCACAATTATCCACACGTGATATATCATCTTTGTTTCTGAAATGCAAATTTAAAACCAAAAAAAAAAAAAAAAAGCATGCAAGAAATGTACTTCTTGAGCATGCGTCTAAAGGATGCAAGACTACGATATTTTCATGCTTTTTAAATACTAATACAAGCTGCATATTTATCGAAAACCAGAAGATCAGAAGATTATCTAAACGATCTTCCAAGTAACTCCTCTCACGATAATTATCCAAGTTTTAGAATTTTCAGAAGCTATCCGCCTATAACAAACATTATACAGAAAACCTTTTGTTAGTCATTACCATACTTGAAAAGCACAAGGCTATCTTGGAATTCATTAAATGTTTTCAAGCTCTTACACTGGGTATAATTTTTAAGACAAACCTTTTATAAAACAGAACCAAAAAAATTACTTTCAACAAATGCAAATGAAGAGTGCCTTTGGTACCGACACGCTTACAATAAAAAAAAATCATAAAACACAATTTATTGATCCATCCCCCAAATGGAGCAACTGAATTGCAGGCTTCATCATCTTTATTAGAATCATCATCATAAAGGTTTTGATTTTACGGCTCCTGATATTTTCTTTAATTTCCATCTTTCAAAGTTTAGAATAACGAACATGTCAAAGCAGTGACTTATTACTTTTCAGTAGAGGTAATATCTAAAATATTTTAAACGAGGCCTCATAAAACAAGGTAAATTCTAGCTCTTGGAAAGAATTGTTGGTGTGAGCAAAACTGACATTTACTAAATAGCAATGAATAATATTCTGGTCGAAAACGTTTCATCAATGAGAGGATAAGTTTGTTGTTTTGTTTAGAACTGCGAAAACGCAAATCTTAAAAATGATATTATGATTGAGAGGAAATGTCTTAATAAGTCAATCGTTTTTAAATCTAACGATGGCTTTACCTTATCAGTATTAGAAGAACAAAAGTCAATATCTGCGTTGGAAATGGCTTATCACTAATATAGAATTTGATGATATAACGAAATGGTTTAATACGAATATAGAATTTGATAGTTGATGTCTCTGTTGGAAATCACTTAGCCCAGATATAGAATTTGATAAAGGCTATATAATAGTTAATGTCTCTGATGGAAATGGCTAAATAAGAAAACAGAATTTGATAAAGGGTATATCGTAGTAAGTGTCCCTGCTGGAAATGGTTATCATGAATATAGAATTTTATAAAGGGTGTATGATAATCAATATCTCTGTTGGAAATGGCTTAGTACAAATATAGAATTCGATAAATGGTATATAATAGTCAATGTCTCTGCTGAAAATGGCTGGGCACAGAGTTTGATACAGGTAATCTGATAAAAGGTGTATAAAGGGTAACATGGTATTTATATTTGATAAAGGGTTAAAAAGAAAGATTCCAAAAGCATTATTCTTAATTAGATAACATGCTATGAATATTTATTTTATAATAATTTTTCTAGACATTGAAGTTATATGTACAATAATCCATACAATACTTCTAAACTGATATATTCCTAGTATGAAGATTTTTTTATGCAATTAAACAATATACACAGATTGTTTTACATAAGCAACATTGTCTTAAACATCCAGTGCAAAATATTTGCAATTTTTTGTTTGAGATTTATTCAGTAAGGTTAGGATAGAGTACTGCAGGACTTACGTGGGCTATCTATCTAAGCGGAGAGATGTTTTCGTGAAGGACGTTCTAAGGGAAAGTAGCTGGTATTTCCGTTACACATAGGAGAAGCCATGAAGCCAAACCTTGCAGCCAGTCCATTCACTTGACTTACACAACCAGTATTTGGCGATCTTAAAAACTCGGCCATTGCTCCGGTCAATATATTTTAAGATTTATCCAAAACATTGGCTGTCCTAATTACATAATTGTTTCTTATATCTGGAATGTATGAAAACTGAGTGGCCTGATATACTCTCCAAAAATACAAAAAAATGCTTATGAAGAATCAGTAAGCTCATTAATGGAATGTTTACGAAGCTGGGCCATGAAGTATGGGGGGGCGGGGTAACTGAATTTTACTGTAATCTAAACGAAACTATTTAGTTTCCTATCAACCTGAGGTAGAGCTTTGCACTAGGTACGTAGTATGAACCTTGAGTCAAAATATAGGTATCCATTAACTTTTGGTGATAATTAAATTAAATTATAATAATTAAATATTGATAAAATAATAGTAATTAAATAATGATAACTAAAAAGTTCAGTTTCCCGTTAAAATTTAATTCTTCCCTGTATTCTAGTATCTCAGTTGGTTTCACAGCCAAAAAAAAATATGTTACGCATTTGGGCTTAGCTCTAAAAAAAAAAGAGATTCTGACTGGCGTACAAAATTTTAACTTTTCAGTTATCTTTTGTCACTTTTAATACTTCTTTTACGCTGTAGGCACATAATGAAAAAATATTGTTTATATAACACGTGAGACAGTTACACGTGCACGGTTTTCTACTTTTTTGTGATCTTTTTGCTCTTCCTCTCCCCTCACTCCCGTCCAGATTAGTTTTACTTGTTCACCAGTCACGTATCTTAGTGTATCCTTACGTGACTATTTCTTATATACAGTTGTAACTAAGTTACAATGTTATTCTTTTCCTCCCTTATCATGACAGAAAGAAAAGTGTATTTCATTCTCTTTGAACCTTTTTTCTCAAAAAATTCGGAACCTTTTTTCATGAATTCGACATTTTTTATTTCATTAAAGAAAAGTAATGATCTTTTCCAAAAGTTAAAGTAGTAAAAAAAAACTATGATTTTACGATTCAATTCCTGCAAAATCGAATGTAGAAAAAAAAAATTATTATTTTTTCATTTCACTTTCACTTAATGGATTTCTAATCAAGAATTTCTAGCCTTAAATATATAATTCTAAACACGCTTTTTCAATTACTTGATTCCTTCTATACACATCCTCCCGAGTGCTTAATGCTTAATATCACAATGCATCCTCAGAGCGTCTTTGCTAGATTTCATTGTCAGTGTATGGGATGTTATGACGATTTAAAATCTTTCTTTTCATATTATCTTCTTGGCTTCTGAACGTCGTAAACATATCTTCCAGAATGCTTAATGTCACACAGTACATCCTAATGACAGATTTTCTAGGTCCTTTGGATAAAGTACGGGACGTTATGAAGGCTTAGACACATACTTACTTATTAATAATTTAAAATGAAAATTAGTTTTAATAACGCATATATTTTCATTTGTTGTCGTTCTGTTGGATAGGGACTTAAAATAATGTGGAGTCGAAAGTTTCCTCGAGAGAGTGAGGGAAAAATAAGACACGGAGAGATCAAGTGATCCGACGCAGCTGGAAACTTGTTTAGAAGCTGAGACGGAGGTGAGCAAGTCTCGCGTTTCGTAAAGTCAACTTTAAGTGGTTCAAAGACTATGCCAACGACATGCGCAATCCTCGCGCTCTTGGCTACGACAAAATCCATGTACTTGACCTAACATTATTTCTAAGAAAAAATATAAGTCACAACAACTACCATTCTATGCTAGATTGAAGAATAAGAAAATATGGGCTCAAAAATATAGGATTCCTGTAAAAGATTGATTCATTTTCAAAACGCCATATATTTAAATATGAGTGATATTTGAAATTAACGGCAAAGTCACTAAATTTTAATATTAATATTGTGAGGGGTGCAGGTTACACGGATATGTAGGAGTTGTTGTTATTTCCGAAACTGTCTGTTAATGCCATTATTTCTTCGGGATTATTTTTTCGAACGCCACCCAAATGGTATAGCTGACTGCCGTGCCGAAGGGCGCGGGTTCGAATCCCAAAGAAGGCATGGATGTTTGTAAATGTATAGTGCAATGCGTCATGGGGACACTATATATATGCGGGGAGCCGAAAGTTCTCTCGAGAGGTCGGTGTTACGGGAACAGTGGTGGAAGACATTCGGATCTGTCTCTCCTCCGAGATACTCTCTCTCAAAAGTGTGGCAAAAGTAGTAGTCCAGCATTGTTGAGGCTCTGCCAATCATTCTTCCATGGAATGCATAGACAAGACAACAACAGTCTACTTGAAGTAATTAAAGGCACGTTTTCGCTGCTGGATCGCAAAAAGGCTACACTCGAAGTAAACCATTTTGAGGCACAGTGCCGTATGTTAGGTCACACTTTGGCAGCAATCCCTCTGCACTGCGAAATTCTTAAGCCCAAATGCTGATCAGGGTTGAAACAAAGATCTTCTGCCGCCAACAGGTATTGTGGTTAGCGTTGCTGACTGCCGTACTGGGTTCGAATCCCGCAACGGGCCACGAGCAATTTCGTGGCTTGGGATGACTGTAGGGCAGACAAGTAAGCATTAGTAATAACAAGTCATAACATTCCTTAATAATAGAATAAGATTCCTTAATTTAGAAGTCAAACAACAAAAGTCAGCTCGTTATATTTTCAAAGTTTCACAGGACTAGCTTCGATGGTTTTACCGAACCATCATCCTCAGCTGCAAAAGCGCAAATGAACAAAATTTGTGCTTTTGCAGCCGAGGAAGATGGTTCGGTAAAATTACCGAAAATAGTCCTGTGAAAATTTGAAAATATAACGCTGATTTTTATTGTTTGACTTCTAAATTAATATTTGTTCGACGTGTTATTGTATCTTAAGAAAAACATTCCTTCGAATAGTACGGAGCACATCCTCATTACAACATTCGAGTTCGTCGATGAGCGATGAACTTCTGTATCGCTGGACTGGGGATGCTGCTGAGGATGACTCAGCTTTGTTCCCTTGGTTCCCCAGGTCACCTGAGTTAACGTTCTGTAACTTAAGAACCTTGTTTATATGACCCACTAACAAAATCATTAGGAGAACTCAAGGAATGGATTAATGCCGTAGTGATGACTCTACAAAATGTGTCGGAGGAGTTAACTACCTCTTGCACACGTGTCGTGTGAACCAAGGAGCGCACATATACCATTGTAGACTGTGCAGAAAACTTGGTGCATTTGCAGTTATTTTCATATATCACTCGTATCTATACGTGTAATACTTTTGAATATATAGCGTTTTGAAAATGAATGAATTATTTACAGTAGCACTGTGCAGTAATTAACGATACAAAGGGCTACAGAGAAAGAAGTACCCCACATACAAAAAAAATATACGGCATATGTAGAAAAAAATGCGATTTAAACAAGTAAGTTAAAGCTGATTACCTTGTAACTATAATTTTAACCTTCCGGAACTTCAGCCATTTTCGTCTTCTCACTTATTTAGAATTCTAAAATTGCAAAATAGCGAGAAATGGTAAAAAATTATTGAAAATTTTATTAATACTACATTCTGTAGACATCACTACAGTTTAACTTACCGGTTGTTACTTGTGATATTATAAAAATAAACATACTTCATTGTTTACAATGAAACAAATAACATCCTCCTCTAAACAAACCGACTCTAGCAATCCAGCCCGCAACTTAACAGCAAATACCAGAAACCACTCATCAAAATCAGCTTGGAAAAGAGGTAGATCGGTCCCGAAATGATTTCTGCAAAAGCTTTCTTCCTAATGCTGACATTACCCCTCCTTTTAAACTTCACCGTAATTTGCCTTCTAGTGAAGACTGATGGAAGAACGTGAAATTACAGAAAAGAATTAACATAAACATAGCATGTTATTAATATAACCTTACAAATGTGTTTTCTACTTCCGTGTTTTACCTACTTGCGTGTTGTGTGTGTGTCGTGACTCGTCTCACTTGTGTTACAGCAACACCAGAACAAGCTCAAGAACATCATCTTAGCAAGGATTGGGCCTCTCGTTGGTAAGACCCTTGAGCACCCTATAGGTGACAGTACGACTTCGCTCAGGTCCGCCCCTAATTTTAATGGAGAGCACTCCGGGGAGACCGGTTCGGAGGTCTCTCAACCCTTTCTCTTACCATCTACCTCTGAGAGGCAATCCTAAAATAAACCGTATATATATCATTTGTTGATTTTAATGTGTGTTCTGATTGCTAGTTTCATAAGAGTTGTTAAGGATTGCCTGTATATTTTTATTTTCTTTTATTTTCTTTGTACCAACTTTTTGTTTACTTGGGCTCGGGACTTTGGCTCCACGACGGCGAGGCGTGTTGTTTGGGGTGCTTCGGGTCTGCCTTCGTTTGTGGAGTGACGTGGGCGTGGTCTCATGACTATTAGGCCCGTCCTTCGGACGGATAAGTGGGTCAACTCTGTTCATATATATATTAGTACCATCTACCTCCCGAGAGGACTTTCGGCTCGCCACAAATTTAAATTGCCTCCATGCCACACATATACTATACATTTACAAACAACCATGCCTTCTCTAAGACTCGAAAACCGGCCTTTCGGTACCCCAGTAGGCTTTCCTAATCGCTATACTCTCTAACGGCCGATTTGTAATTGCTCTTATTTGTAATTTACAACAAAATATCTGAATTTAATATGGAGACTATAAATATGAGGTTTTATGATATATGAGATGAATAGGAAATTTAAAACTATAAAACAAAAATTTCAAATTCCCAATTTATTTAAAGAAACGTTTCGCTAATATTATATATAATATTTAGAACTCTTTATTTCAAAGCATTCAAGATAGCAAAATTAAGAATGCGAAAAGGAACTGAGTTCTTCCTCAAACAATGAAAACTAAATGACAATAGTTAAAAGAGATAATAGTAGTTTGGTCGTTCGATATAAAAAGTGAAACTTCCTTATCTGCCTAATTACCATAACTAAAAACAAGCAGGTTTGTAGATAATTTAGCTATTTTTTAGTGTTTCTCACTAATGCTCATCTAACTAGAAGTAATTTAACCATAAAAGTCAAATTTTCTTCTCTTATATACAATGCTTTCATTTCACCAATGACACCAATGAGTCATTTGACCTGATAATTGCTGCCTGGTATGTACATTAAATGTCTTAGCTTTCTCTTCACGCAAATATCCCCAAAATAAAAACAACTTCGTGCTTCCCAGAAAATTTTCTTTATATGACCTTAAATTGACATAATTAAATGAAACATCTTCCTTGACCCTTTACCAGCGAAATAAATTACAGAAGGACAGTCAGATTAAAATGCATCAGTACGAGCTTATGTGTCGCTTTGCCTTGAAAAATGGTTATTCTAAAGATAAGTGTTAATAGAAAACCCTGTTGAATGTTTCGCAATAGTTTATCTTTGATTATCGACGCTGAGCAAGCAATGTAGCTACAAAGTGAGTGATTAAAAACGTAGATGCCAATCCTTTAAAACTATTGTTTCTGATAAATGTATGTTCGAAGATATTTCAATAGTAAAACAAAAGAATCTGTCAGTAATTCTGCATAATATTAAACTATATTTGATATAAAATCGTTTAGTCGCTTTACATTAAAATAATTCGTTTTAAAACTACTCAACGATGGCTACAAAAAGAAAGAAATTAAAGACGTCTGCATAAAATAATTGTACACTAACCCCCCTCCATCCGAAAAAAAAAGGAGCGCAGTTCTATATCTCCCGTTCTACTGTTCCGATTGACGAAATTCAACTTGAGTTTTTCATGTCTCGAAAGCGCGACATATAATATGTATAAGATTTATATATAGCAGTGTTGTATTATAGGTATTTTGACACAAAATCGTACTTTTTCTGAAATCGCATGCCATTTCATTCCATATTTCGATTCTACGACTCAAATTATGCCAAACTACCAAGTTTTGTAAAATTCGCACTAGTAGTTTTGAAAACATTAGCTTTCAAAGGTTTAGTTCCTCAATGTTAATTGAATTTTGATATATATTTATTAATATAGCTTTTTTATTAAACTTAATTGGTTCCTTCTTCCAGAATTTGATATTTAAGCTTAATATAATTCGAACATTTTTATTTAATTTATTTTTAAAATTTGCATTGTTAAATAATTTTTATAAGCTTTCGAAAACATTTTTTATTATAACCTATAAAATTTTTAACATCGTCTTGAAGTAGATGTATTTCTAGGCACACTTACAAAAAATTAGAGATTTTCGTTCAAAATTTCGTAAGATATACGTGAATTTACACATTGGGGTGTTTTGAAATTTGGCATAGTCGTTACAAGCGATAATAACGCCAAATGTGTTTTACGAACTTTGTTAAAATTATTTTAAAGTAATGAATGTGACTTTCTTTTCGTTTGTACACAATAAAAAAAGGAAAGGAATTTAGGTTGCTCTAAATTAAAAAATTCGCCAAGTGAATTATTCTTGGCGCAAACTGAAAAAAAAAATTCTCCAACATACATTTTTAAATTTCTCCATAAATTTCGCATTAAATTTTACAAAATTTAATATCTAGGCATAATTTGAGTGATAGACTCAAAATATAGAAAACAAATGACATGGCATTTCAGTCCGATTTTGTGTCAAAATATATATATTAAAACAATGCTATATGTAAATCTAATATATATCCTAAGTCGCTCTTTCGAGATATGAAAAACGCAATTTGAATTTTGTCAATCGACCTCTTCTATCTATATCACATAGAGGGCAGGGTTTTGCAGCACGCTTTCTCAGTCTTATCATATGAAATAACTGCAATATATTATGGTCTTTTGTATATCTCAAAGCTGCGTTATAAAACATTCATTATATACACTAATTCGTACAGTGAGTTGAAGGCTTTAGAATCTTTTTCGAGGACAGATAATCCTGTGATATTTGATGTACGCGAGTTGAATATAAATTTAAGAAGTCGCAGATATGAAATCCTGTACGGCTGGGTTCCCGGACATGTGGGAATAAAAGGAAATGAGCTGGCAGATATCGCAACGAAACCTGCCGTTGAACTGTCCAGTCACCTCATTCCTTTTAGAGATATATGTTGTGTTAACAAAGAGAAGATCCTACAAAAATGGTAGCAACTTTGGACTGCATTTATAACAAGTTGAGAAGTGTAAAGCCTAGAATTGAGCATTAGATTTTTACTAGAGATCGCAAGGAGGGAGTTCTTTTGACTCACCTCAGAATTGGTCACACTAGAGTGACTTTCAAAAGATAGATTTTGAAAGGTGAGAATCAGTCTGTTTGTTTAAATTGTAATGTCTGTCTATCAGTCCGTCATATTTTAATTGAGTGCCCGTGTTTTTATAGGCTTCGTCAGAAATATTTTAGTAGCTGTGACTTACCTCTCGACTGTTTAATCGAAAGAGAGATCAATAGTAATTCATTTTATTATTTAAAAGAGACTGGCTTTTTTTACGTAATCTAATCTGATTTGAAAATTGTGTATTGTATTTTAAAGTTTACTACGTCTGTGATTTTACCTCGTTTTTATATAACATCATCCTCTGGATTCGATACATTTGTCCACCTTCTTATTTTATTTAGTCATAATTTTTTGAATTCATCAAATTAAACCATACTACCTCACATCACTCATCTGTCCATCAATTTAAAGCAAAAAATGCGCAATTTACCAACATATAAGAATAAAAACCTGAGCTCAAGGAGCCAAATAACATAGTGAGTGTATTTATATATTTTTGGTGCTGCCGATTGTAACTCACAGCTACATATTACAGCAGTCCTATATACAAAATTTCAACGTTCTGAGACTACTAGCTTTTGAGTTATGTGAGATATATTCATACATACTTACGTACGTTCGCACAGATTCCACGAAAACAAAAACTATTCTGAATCCATTTTAAATCAGTTTTTTAATTAATTTGGGAAAAATGAGTCCTTTAGTCTGTGACAGATGTCATACAAAAACATTGTTAAATTGCATTCGATAGCGGTCAAAATGGATATTTTCGTTGAAACTTGATACTCGGAATTTTTTGTGATTACAATACTTCCTTTACTTCGCACAAGGAAGTAAAAAGCCGCCGTTACGTATATGCAATATCTATGCCTCATCACTTACTTTCGTTTAACTTCGGTATGTTAAAGAAATTTTTCCAAGAAAGGATTAGCTGAGCTGGAGAGCTGGAAGTGAACAGAAATTTTGTGAATCACAGAACTATTGCTCGCTATAACTGGGGTTTTCTCATTAAAAGTGTGTTATACTCCCATAGGCTTAATAGTGTACACAACAATGTATTTTCGATTTCCTCGTTAAATCAGGGATCGTTATAAGCGAGTTGTACTGCATATGATTTTTCGATTACCAACTACTAATCAAAGGATTTTGAAATCTTCTTCTAAAGGGCAATGTACCTGAAATATTTTAATTGATTTTTAAGTACTTTTAAGTAGCGAGCTGGTTTGGAAAACGCAAATATTAAGTAAATAAGCAAAATCGTACATTAATCTTAATTCATGGCTTGCCAAGATTTCATAATAATCTCCAGATGAATTTTTTATGACATTTGAATCTATTGTACCTTTTACTTTTCTATTCAGTTGATTGTATATGGCATCATTTGAAGAAAAAAAGAGAAAAAAAGGCGAATTGTGCGTTACTTAGTGAGGCAATACTTCACTGCTCACAGTGAGCGATTGTCTTCCGTTCTCAATGTGTCAAGTGTTTAGAAAAAATCAATAAAGTAAATAAGATCAAACCCCGCAATCTACTGACAAATTACTCCGGAAACTCGGATGCAAATTAGTGAAACAAGGTTAATGTTGCTCTTTAACCTTTGATACCGCTTCGTTGGTTAACTGCAATAGCGCAAAAGTGCGTTTCCTAGATAACGCTCAAGGAATTGTAATTTTTTCTTCATGTTTTACATTTCGGGGTAGTAAAAATTGATGTATATTACTTCTATGTATTCTACGTATGATGTATATTACAAATTGATCTGTATTAGTTCTATTAAATCTTTTACAATACATGGATGCCAGATATATTAATTTGTGTTGAGTTTAATAGAGGATGCTATACCTAACCATGCAGCTAATCCATGAATTTGAATTACGAAGTTTCCTTTCTATGCTTTTACTTTTCAGCGAACATATTAGAAAAGTTCTCAGCAACTTGCAAACATTAAAACAATTTCATAATTTAAAAATAAATAAAAAAGATGTATCACGAAATGAAATAGGAAAACAAAAATAAGACGAAATTTAAGGGAAAATTAACAAAAAAAAATGGACAGGAAAATAAGAAAGGATTTCTTATGCTCTCCAGCTCACAGT
>KK120539.1:218115-273376 GCA_000611955.2 Stegodyphus mimosarum | reverse complement strand
CTGCTGGCATATTTTTTTCTCTTTTTTAATTCATTATTAAACATCTTTATCTTAGCACTTACCTCCTATAAAATTCAACAGCGAAATCACAAAAGTTTTGAAAACAGCACATCTCAAGAGTTCTCGATGCAGTGTTTGGTATCGAAATACACGTTTCTACCCTAGATAATTATCCTTTCCAATGTGCTATCCTTTTCTATCTGTTTTTTAACCCATATCATACCAAGCTTTGAAAAAATTAATACATTTTTATAAATTCTTAAATATGTGTTTTTGAAAGTCTATGTATACATATAAAATCAAAAAAACTTACCAAATGCTTCTTAGTTTGAACAATAGAGCCTGTCCTAAAAATAGGACAACGGTATAATCCACTGCTAAACATTTTTACGTAGTTGGAATGAGAGAAAGCACCTTAAGAATAGTCCAACATTACATTTTTTGCAGATAGTTGTTGGTTTGCTGTGCAACTTTTAGTTGACATCTTCTTTGTCTATTTTACGAGCTTTTTAAGGGTTTTACGACCATTATGTGTCTTCAAAAATTAAGTAGGCTCCGACCATCATTACTAAATAACTGATTGAGCTTCCATGAAGCAACAAATGCTGTTTCAAGCTCTTTAACAAATAGACGCCAGTATAGTTCGATCGCCTCATCCACGACCATGAGTGCAAACACGCATGCCTCATTCGGATCGAATTATTCTCAAAATAGTGTAGAAAGATGGAGACTTTTTTCCCCTCCAGCATATCTTTTTCCGGAGATGAAAAGACTTTCACGTGACATTTCACTTCGCAGCAAGTAAGTAGCAGTAGTACGCCCCTTTTGGACGAGTCTATGTGTTTTGGCAGAATGCCAGCTAGGGTTGCGTTTGAGACGGTCAAACTATACCCTTTCTTTCATTGAACTAATGTAACATTAGCTCCTGCATGATTATCAAATAGGTCAACTCCGTTTTTATATTTATTATAGGAGGCAATTAGCATTGGTGTCTTTACCTTTTTTCTGTCACCTTTTACTCTTCCCTCTACGGATAATACACGCTCTAATAGTACCTATAGCGAAGAAGTTTTTTTTTTCAAGAACGAATAATAATTCATGGGAAGTGAAGCAATTATCCATATAAATAAATCCATATAAATCTTATGTACATCAGGGTTTGTAATTACTGACAGCAAATTCTGGACAATTATATGAGATAATGGCTCATTTATGATTTTCTTATTTGGTTTCTTCCTTTTGTGTTTGTTTCTTAATTTTATTCTTCTTGGGAATTCAAATATGCAAAAAAAGAGAGAAATTTAGTCTACTTCGATGAGTTTCAGAATACAGACTGACTTCACGAGTCAGTGTTTAGAACATTTACTCAATCCTCTCCCCATCATTTCACACACCTGTCTGTTATGTGATGTGCACCTGCCAGCTAGACTAAAGTGCTTGCATTAACTGTATAATAGCAATGTTTGGAATGTAAAAGACAAAGAAAGGATTATCTGCATTACAAATGGATGGGGATTTGGTAGAAGTAGATTTTACCGTCGTCTTATTTTTAGGATAGTTAAAAACGAAAGGAAAATTTATCTTTTTGGTAATCTTTTTACAATGTATTTTACTGGTATAAAACTAAGGAATATTATCTCAGTAAATTTATATATATGTTTTTCTTCAAGCTTTGAAAACAAAAGCAAAAAATTCTGCAAAAGCCAAATATATAGTTAAATGACTCTTAAATGCACTCATGTCCATAAATTAAGGATAATGCAAAATGAGGCAAAGGAAGAGTTAGAAGCAAAACCAATTTGACTTATTTGTAAAGCTTATTTATTAAACAAAGGTAAAGAGCAAAAACGATGCTATATGTTTCATATTATTAAAAAAATTAGCGATTTTTTCTCCCTGGAGCAAATTACAAAAAACCTATTTACAAAAAACCAATATTACATGGTTGGTATGATTGTTAATACATTGTATGTCTCCCAGACGATGCAATACAGTCCGTACAACGCCTAGGCATGCTGAATATCAAATTATCGATCTGATCTTGGGGATATCAAACCACTCAAAAAGCAATGCTCTCCGAAGTTCCGGTAGCCATGTAGGAGGAGGTTGACGGGCTGCAACTCGTCGGCCAAGCATGTCTCACGCGTGCTCTACTGGATTCAAGTCCGGTGAGAATGTTGGCCGGTCCATACGGGCGATATCCTCCGATTGAAGGTATTCGCTTACGATGTTTTCACGGTGAGGACGGGCGTTGTCATCCATAAACACAAATTGTGCGCCCATGGCGCCCCGAAACAAACGTACATGTTGTTCCAGAATGACGTCCCGATACATTTGGCTTGTCAGGGTTCCAATTTGAACATGCAGATCAGTTCTGGAACCCAGAATAATTCCACCCCAAACGAGCACTCCTGCACCACCGTAACGATGTCATTCAATGATGTTTTCTTGGTGGTAACGGGTACCTGAAGCTCTCCATAGGAAAGTCCGGCGAGAATCAGACTGCAAGCTAAACCTGGACTCGTCGGAAAACATCACACAAGCCCACTGTTGCGGTGTCCACAATGCATGCTCTCTATTCCAGGCTAACCGTAGGCGATAGTGAGTTGCAGTAAGTGGAAAGCATCTGACAGGTCTACGAGCATATAGACCAATCTACCCTAAGCGTCTGTACACGGTCTGCCTTGAAATTGTCGTACCAGTGGCTGAAGAGAGCTGACGAGACAGGTCTGAGGCTGTGCTCCGCCTGTTTCTTTTGGCAGTTTCTGCCAAATACCGGTCGTCATTCGGCGTTTTAACTTTGGGGCGACCTGTGCGGTAACGTCTACTCACCTTACCACCATCTTGGAATCGTTGGCAAAGTCTGGAGATGACACTCTGTCCAATTCCAAGTTCGTCTGATACTTCCAGTTGGGTACGCCCACATTCCAGACGGCCGATTATTCTACCACGTAAAAAATCATCCAAATGCGTCCTTTGTGTCAAAACTATTCGATTATTGCACTGAAATGCTTATAAAGCGCCTGCGAACAATTTATTTCTTTGCCTGTATTCCTTATATATCACTCTCTTACACTCTCGTCATTGTGACGTACCATCGGTGTCATCTGGTTACTTCCTGACATTTGCATATGATTCTTGAAGATGTGTGTAGTGATATATTTATTTTAGAGTTCGATTTCCGCGTGACTCCGAACTATCCTTAATTTATGGACATGAGCGTAATAAATCGTCTTAAATTTGAATTCAATTATTTGAAAGATTTTACACAAAGACTATTTATGTGTGCTGTCCTATTTTTAGGACGATTGGGAAATATGGGTTATATCTGTTATCCTTTTCAAATTTCAAAAAGCCCGCCGAAAATATTTGTTATGGAAAAGAAAAAAAGTATATAACTCTTTTAATACATCCAACTACTGTCATTCCATGGGCCCAGCTGGTAATAATGAAAGACATAATGAACTGCAGTTATTGCTTTTAAATTTTTTGTTTTGTTAATAACTAACCGGCTGATTAAGTTAAAAGAAAAATTAATTATTATACCTTTCATCAAATGACAACAAAATGACGCTTGGGAGTTAAAAGTATTTTATATAGAATATCTTAAGAATTCCCGATAAACTGCTACATGTCGTCAAACATTCCTTTATTTTCTCAACATTATATCTGTAAAAATAATAGACACAGGTAACATATGGTAGTAGCATTAATTATTTTCCCAAAAGGGCGTTAGCCCGAATGGACTATTAGTCTCTAAGTAGGATTTTGGTTCGTCCTACTATAAACGCCAAATAATTTCTTAAAATTGTTGCCACGAAATACAAGAAATTAAACAATGACGATGCTGCATGTTGTATATATGTATTTTCCTCACATTGTGAAAATATGACGGTACTTAGAGCCTTGTCTAAATTTTGAAATTCGAATTTTATATTTCATATTTTGTAAAATTTTTATGAATAATATGCTGTTTTTAAATATTTTGTGATTTTTTTGGTGAATTTAATTTTCTGTGGCGTAAGTGCAAAAAACGCGAAATTTAATAAATAACACCCAAAACATTAATAGTAAAAAAGACAAAAAAAGTTTTGTAAGGCATCTTATTAAAAAAATAGTCTGATATGTACACCACATAACTTTCTTGTACGGAATATTAAGTTATACACAACTTTCCTCACATTTCATTTAAACATATTTAACTAACTGTTAGCGAATTTTGAATTAAGTATACTTCGTCGATAGTGCATAAACCACAATAGAATAAATGCACTCTTTAAAGTTCAATATATATATTTGCCATAGCCACACTTCTGCGCTAATTCACTTAACAGCGTTTACATCTCATTCATTTTACAACTCAGAGGCATAAAAATTATACATCTGAAGAATTACCACAAGTTCTGTTCAAATACTATAATAAATCTAAAGCATTGTACAGAAAAAGAAATTAAGCAAATAAAAAAGAAACAGTTTTCGCAGATGATTCAGCACCGCTTACCTAATGGGCATGCGCTACTAATTAATTCAGTTCTCACTTCGCGGTACGGCAAAAATTATAAAAATTCAAAATATCTTCATTAAAAATTTAAATATATGGAAAAACATAAAACACCAAGTACAGTCAAAACAATTTAAAAAAATTACAATTAAAATTACAATTTGTACGCAAAAACCAGCTAATAACTTAAACGATAATTCCAGAATGAGTCAAGCATAATTTAATTCGCAATAATGAAAGAAGACGTTACTTTGCTGTTGCGAAGCTCAGTTTCTCTAGATTGGCGGCAAATCCACTATTCTGCTAAATTTCAAATGTAAACAAATATGGCCGCTGTCATAACCAAAAATTAGGCTTAGCCGCAATTAAAACACTTTTAAATTGCTGATAATTCCAAATTATTGCGTGCAGGTAATCTAAAGGCATAAAAATCTTAATCGAAAGGTAAGAGCAACATAATTCAGTCCTTTTTAAAGCAAAAAATGCACAATTTACAAACCTATAAGAATAAAGAAACTGAGCTCACTGAGCCGAGTGACAGAGCGTATACATATATATATATATACATATATTTATATACTTTTGGTGCTGCTGATTGCAACCAAAATGCGAGGTACGCATCTACATGTTATACCAGCCCTATATACAAAATTTCCACGTTCTGAGGCTACTCGTTTTTGAGTTATGCGAAATACATACGTACGTACGCACAGACGCCACGAAAAAATCTCTTCAGAATCCATTTTAAATCAGTTTTCTAATTTTTGTGGGAGAAGAGTCCTTTATTCTGTTCTTACGTACGGATGTCATTCAAAAACATCGTTAAATTGCATTCGTTAGCGGTCAAAATAGATTTTTTCGTTGAAATATGGCACCCGAAATTTTTCGCGATTACAGTACTTCCTATTTATTTCGTAGAAGGAAGTAAAAAACTGAACATTGATATGATAAACTGTGAAATGACTGAAAATTAGAAAACGTATGCCGTCATTTAACATTGCGCGGGAATTCTAAACATATTCTGCTATGCTGCTTTTAAATCTTTTAAAATTTTATTGTTGATATACAAATGGCGTTGGTATGAGGAAATTTCTTTTAATAATAAAGCTAGTAGTAACAAGCGCAACAGCAAACTGGTAGATTACGAGCTCAGCGAGAGTGTAGAAAATTTTAACAAATCCTTTTAGACAATCGTTCCAATCTGAACGCATTCAGATTTAAAAAAAAATATGTTGTCCTACTTTTTTTATATTCGCTATATCATTTTTTTTTAAATAATACACCGCGATAACATTTAGTGGTAATATATGAATAGATATGGGTGCAAAATGTCATACGGAAAAGAAATTTTAAATTTCAGTCTAAAACCACTTTTGGTGTTAATAAAATGACTTTTGAAAAATTTCAATCTATAAAACTTCCTTTTATAGACGTAACTAACCTTTGAAATTTCAAAAAGTTTTAAAAATTATAAAATATAAAAAGCATATGGTTAAAAAGAAACTGGAATATAGTCTTGCTTTGTAGATTTCAGTTTAAGATTTGGGTTATTTGATTTTGGCCAAGTACAGTGGCATTATCCGTCTGAAGACACGGATGACTTCATGGGAAACTTACTAAAGGAAACTGGCTTATATTCACTTCACACACCGGAAAACTAGAACAAAACCCATGCAGCCAGCCTGTTCGCCAGGCTTGACCTCTGGTAAAACTAGTACAGTTTTTAGTGATTTTTTTTTCTTTTAATGGCGAGGTGCACTGTTTAATAGCCATTAGCCTTGCGCTACTACAAGGGCCGGAAGTCGTGACCGTTTCATTACGGAAGCACATAACAGGTGGATACCGTTGCCTTCTATGAAGAGAGGACAGTTACAATCATGCCTTCTCGGGGATTCGAAACCGGGCTTATCTACGGCACTCAGGCTCACTAACCACTATACCGGCTGCGCGGCACTTACTGGTTCTACCGATCGGTTTCTGTTGGTTCAGAATTCAGTTTAACTCCTAAAATAATTTTAAAGTAAACAGTTATGACAAATGTATTATTTAAGTTATAGTCCTCTAGATATTAAAATGGAAGTTAAAGTTGTATATTTAAAATAACTATTCAAAATGTCAAATTGAGGGGTAGGAGAAAAATTTTACTACTACCCGGATTTCCTGCGAATTTGGTACTTCTTTCTTATGTCTAAATCATATTCTTCTTGACTATAATCTCTGTTTCATTGCCATGTCCCGTAACTTAACAAAAAACTATGGTTTTGTACCGGTTTTTAAAAAACATTTTTAAATACCCCAAATATTTCGTCAGACTAAACCCGTAAATAGTGTTGAGCAGTAATACCCGTAAATAGTGGCGTCAAACTAAACCCGAAAATAAACCCGTTTCATCAGTGGCCTCAGATTGGTAGCTTTTGAAGCAATTTTATGTAGCCAGCGAAGACATTTGATTTGTGTATTCTCTGGAAGTAAAACATATATATTCATGTATGTTATTCCAATTATGTATTCTCTGGAATTAATGTGTTGCAAAGACCACCCCGGGCGTCGACGTAGAGAATTCTGCGAAGCTACTGGCTAGGATCTGTACCTGGGCTGTATAGTGGTTCTGGGAGCTCCGGAAAGGTCATCTATTGGCCGGCCCGGGGTTCGGCATGTCTTAGAGCAGAGTGGTACTGGTAGCCCGGGGGTAACTCCTCGGGTTTGCTGGGTAATGTCCCCCTGCGACGGGCTCGCCCTAGCGACTGGTGGGTAGCAAATTGACGACCAGTGACGCCCCAAATTGGGTGCGTTGCGCCGACCCCTCAAGGCTCCGGGAAACAGGTTGAACCTCGGCCTCGGTTCTGCGGGGGAAAGGACCCGTAGTGCTATTAAGTTTTGCGGAGCGGGAAAGCCCCATTGTTTGTGCTGCAAAGATTTCGAGATTCTAGTTATTTTAAGCCCGAGTTTATATTAGTGTAACTTAAATAGAAAATAAACGTGAATATTTCACCAGAAAATTTTAAATGAAACTAATTAATTAACGATTAATTACCTTCATTTACATATGAGATGAATCGTACTCAAAATTTGAAGTAAGAAAGTTTATTAATGTTTATTCACATTTATCAAAAAATAAATAAATTCTGATACGAATTTCTGAACTAAGAAAAATTGCTCGGTTTGAGAATATATTCATATCTGAGCAGCTTTTATTCACAGTTGTGAATTAATGAAAGCAATTTAGTTTTCTCATAAGCATTTACAATCCGTGATGAAGGTAATTTCTAGTAATTTTTCTCAAATATATAATAATATATAACTTTATTATTAACTAATAATAAAGTTATCAGAATTATTATTAAATCAGTTGTATTATCAGAATAGAAAGGCCATCAAGCTCTAGTAAGAATAAAGAATAGTGAGAAAAGCGTAGTAAGAATAATGATGCTTCGTAATTAATTTACGTACACACATATATCATTTTATTTATGCGTCCAAGATACATTCAGTAAATAGGGAAACCGTACTAGGTTATTGTTATTTGTCCGGAATTTTTTTCAAATTAGTAAGTTTTTTTTCGATAATTTCGAAACTTTTCACGGTTTATCTATTTTTACTTTCAGTAACTTTTTTAATGAGTAAGTTAATATAGTAGTATTATTTGAAAGAAAATATATAAGGGTTTTATATTTAGCCTTCATTTATGTTTGAATTACAAAACGTAACTAACAAAAATGTCTCACATTTACCAAACGTTAGAATTCAAATAGAAAAAAAAAGAAAAATCTGAAAGGCTTCAGATTTTAAATTACGTCCAAATGGGCATTTTTTAACATTTTTTTGCGTTACCTTTATTTATTAACTATCACGTTCTTCGCACTTAAGCTATAAAATTAAGTTCAACAGCAATATAGCAAAGTAATTTTAAAATGAGCCTATCTTTAGAATTTCCAATACACAGTTCCGCGCGCTAGAGATAAAAAGTTTTTTTTTTTCCGTAGAGTGTTGGGATTGCTCGCTTTTAAATCGTTCTGAGTTTGTTCATCAAAAATTCGTTACACTTGTACAAAATATGAAATACATAATGAAACAAATTCCAAATTTGGGCTTCCAGATGGTATTCGAGTGGAAACGTACGTTATTCAAAATTGGATGCCCTAGGTAACGATGTTTTATCAAATTTGGAAAAATATACATACATTTATGTCGATTCTTCATTATTTAATTTCTTTAAATACAATACAGAGTTGCAATATTTGGTGACAACAGTTTGAAAAGTGATGCAACGCTTTTAGTGATTCGAAGCAAAATCGCAAAACGAAAACAATAGTCCTTCAGGAACAAAGCCCCTTTGAACTAAAAAAATGAATAAAAAAATAAAAATAGAAATAAAAATTTAAAAAAAAAAGAGAAAAAAAAGAAAAGAAAGAAAATCTGAAAGTTTTAGATTTTAAATTAAAAGAGGGGAGTTTTTTAACATTTTGTGTGTTACCTTTATTTATTAAATATCGTTTTCTTCGTACTTAAACCATAAAATTCAGTTCAAGAGCAATATCGAAAATAATTTTAAAATGAGCATATCTTTAGAATTTCCGATACACTCTCTCACGCGCTGGAGATAAAAATGTTTTTTCTGTATAATGTTCCCACTGCTCGCTTTGAAATCATTTGAGTTTGTTAATAAAAATTTCGGTAAAATTTTACAAAATATGAAGTCGATAATAAAACTAATTCCAAATTTCAAATTTGGGCTGCCAGATGCCCATATTCGCAGGAGGATTACGTCATTCAAAATTTGATGGCTCTAAATACCGGTGTTTTATTAAAATGCAAGAAACATACATACATTTCTGCAGATTCTACATTATTTAATTTCTTCAAATATAATACAGGGAGGTAATATTTTGTGGGAACAATCTGAAAAATGAAACGGACGTTCAGAGCGATTCAACGCAAAATCACAAAACGAAAACAATAGTCCTCCAGGGACAAAGCTCCTTTGGACTAAAAACTGGAATTGCTCCAAGGTGTTAAAACACTGTAACAATAGAAAACTAAAAAAAAAGTTGAATTGTTTTCCTTTGCAATTTTAATTTTTTTCAGTACAGGTAAAATTTAAATTTTATCAAAATTAGTTTTGTTTTGCGCTAAATTTTTTCATTTTTTTAAGAGAAAATAATTCTGGCCCGTCAGCTGTTTTTAGATCGTCCGTTTAGCGAGCATTCAGTTTAAGTTTGAGACCAGTGGTTTACATGATTGATGCATTATTTGCTATTGCGGAGACATGCTGAATGAAACTGAAGTTGAAAAACATAGGGAATATGTATTTTTAAATTTTCATCATATTAGATACTGCATTTTGATAACGTTTATTTTTTAGTACTTAAGTACAGCATATGTATAACTTTTTTTTTGCAAATTGCATTTTAAATTTCCATCGCTTTATAACGAAAAATTAAAAATATCAGTTATAAGATTACACTCTAATTACTTTAAGTCTAATTTCTGTATAAGCTCACTAGACTACCATATGAATTTTCATCCTATCTCTAATGAGAGTTCGGTAATACAAACACAGTAAGAACTATCGTATAAAAGCAGGTAAAAGTCTTAGTATTACCTCAGATTGAAGTTGCACTAGTTAAATGATTAGCAAAAACTGAACTTCGACGGCTTGTCGCCTGAGAATACAATAGTAGTTCAATTATTTATAAATCAGATATTAAAGTATAACAAGCTGATTCCTATGCTAACTTGCCTTCTCATGTACAATGCGAAAAAAGAGGGCAGTTTTCTGTCTCCCGTTCTACTCGGCCGAATGACGAAATTCGAATTGCGTTTTTCATGTCTCGAAAGCGCAACATAGGATAACATTACATTTATATATAACATTGTTCTAATATACGTATTTTGATACAAAATCGGACTTTTTCTGCAATGACGTGGTAATTTCTTTCCATATTTCGATTCTACGAGTCACTTTAGGCTTAAATATTAAATTTTGTAAAATGTGGTGCGAAATTTACGGAGAAATTTAAAAATTTATCTTGGGGCATGATTTTCAGATTGCGCCAAGACTAATTCACTTGGCGAATTCTTAATTGATAGCAAAGTATTTTTCTTTCATTATTTTCATTGTACACGAGCAGAAAAAAGGCCACGTTCATTACTTTCAAATAATTTTAACGTTACGTAGCGTAAGTGCGCAAACCACATATCTTGTAACGATTATGCCAAATTTCAAAACCCTCTATTATGTAAATTTCTTAGGAAATTTCTAGTAAAAAGCTCTAATTTTTTGCAGGTGTGCCTAGAAAAACATCTACCTTAAGATGATGTTAAAAATTTTATAGGTTATAATACAAAAATTTTTCAAAAGGTTTATAAGAAATGTTTTAAAATAAATCATACAATATGTGCGAATTATAGTTGGATTAAGCCTAAATTTCGAATTCTGGGAGAAGGAGTCAAGTAAGTTTAGTAAAAAATAAGATACACTCACGTTTGTGAAAATTGCAACACCATGAAGGACTTACGCGAGTGAGCTGAAATTTTCAGGAAATGCAAAGTAGCGCATGATATGCAAATGATTAGAATTGCAAATCCGTAGCGCATGCGTATGCTGAGCAGCGCCCTCTGAACGGCTGATGGATCCGAATAAATAGACGGCTGTAGCGAGGTGTGTATGGTTATCGGTGGTTATCTGCTAGTGGTAAACGTTAACTCAATCTGTACTTATGCCTCGTCGACGAAAGAGAGCGAGATTTGAACAACTTACAGAGTTTGAACGAGGGAGAATCATCGGCCTTCGTGAAGCTGGATTGTCGTATCGTGCAGTAGCCTCTCGTGTGCAGCGTAACAGCAGCACAGTGATGCGCGTTTGGAAGCAGTGGACGGACGAGTGTCGGACAACTCGGAAATCCGGGAGTGGACCCCGAAATGTGACGTCAGCTCGCGATGATAGACACCTGGTCCGCATGGCGCGGACGGACCGTACAGCTTCCTCTAGACAATTGGCAGCACTGTGGTCAATAGCTACAGGTGTTTCATTGTGTGCTTCATCAATTCGTAGACGTCTGCTGCAGTGTGGACTGCGCGCACGGACTCCTTTATACAGGATCCCCCTAACGCACGACCATCGCCGCCTGCGGCTACAATGGGCCAATCAGCATAGAGACTGGCGTGCTGATTGGCAGCATGTCGTGTTTTCTGACGAATCCCGCTTTAATTTGTGGTACCATGATGGCCGCATTCGTGTCAGACGCTATGCCGGTGAACGCCACCTTCCGGAGTGCATTATCGAACGCCACAGTGGACGAACACCCGGAGTTATGGTCTGGGGCGCCATAGCATATCATAGACGATCTCAATTGCTACGAATTGTGGGCAATCTGAACAGCAACCGGTATATCCGTGAAGTTCTACAGCCCGAAGCTGTTCCCTTCCTTCAAAGCTTGCCAGGCGCTGTATTTCAACAGGACAATGCCCGCCCTCATACTGCTCGGATTGTTAAATCCTTCTTTGCAGCGCAGCAGGTACAGCTTCTTCCTTGGCCTGCGTGTTCCCCGGATATGTCGCCAATTGAACATGTGTGGGATGTCATTGGTCGGCGTCTTGCTCGTGATCCTCGTCCTGTTGCGTCTGCAGACGAACTTTGGGTACGCGTACAAACGATATGGAATGCTCTTCCTCAGTCAGACATTCAAACTTTGTTTGACTCCATGCCACGTCGTGTAGCAGCACTTATTGCGGCGCGTGGTGGCCACACAAAATACTGATTCTGATCTCTTGTTCTTGTTTGTTTGCTTTGAACATTTAATCATTTATTTGTACCACTACCACTCAACTGTGTATTAAATTGCATTCAATTATGAGGATTCCTTCTTGGTGTTGCAATTTTCACAAACGTGAGTGTATATTAATAAATATGTATCAAACTCAATTAACGTTGAGGAGCTAAAATTTTGAGAGGTAATTTTTTAAAATATTACTCGTGCGATTTTTACAAAACTTGGCACTTTGGCTTAATTGGAATCGTAGAATCGAAATATGGAAGAGAATTGGCATGTTAGTTTAGAAAACGTCCGATTTTGTGTCGAAATACCCATATTAGAACACTGCTAAATGTAAATCTAATACATATCCTAAGTCGCGCTTTCGAGACATGAAAAACGCAAGTTGAATTTCGTCAATCAACTCAATAGAACGAGAGATATAAAACTCCTTCTTTTTTTCCCAATGTACAAAAAAGTGTAAAAACCAATTGACCAGTAAGTAACATAGGTTTCTTAGAAGGTTAAATCAGAATTAAAGTGCTTCTGGCTTAAGGTTTCAATGCTCTCTTACTTAACTTATATTAGTGTGTAAATTATTTGGGACAAAGCGACTTTTTTTGAAGTGATAAATATACAATAATAATAATAAAATGAGTAAGAAATATGTTCTGCTAACCTCTAGAACACTCATTAACTCTATTAGTCTTGCTGTATATTTACTTCTTTGTCATAGAACCACATTTTTTAAGCATTTTTCTCCATGCGCTATTTTGACGTACAATCCATTTTGCAAAGATATTCCTTCAGAACATGCCGCAAGCTTTCAATCGAATTTAAATCTATTGAATTTCTAGACCAATTTATCACAATAATTTTATTATTTTCCCCCATGAAATAGCTGACAGATCTTGAATTGTGATATGAAGCCAAGTTATGTTAAAATGTCTCCGAAAAAGATTTTCGAGAATGGCCACACTCCTGGGTTTTAAAAGTTCTATATATTTTAAGGAATTCATCATTCTTTCAACGGGAACTAGAGTTACTTTGCCATCTGCAGTGGAAAAACTCAAAAAAAAAGTTATGTTATTTTACTGTTTGTCGGATATGTTGATGTTTATTAGTGACTTACTCTTGCTTCGTCTAACAACCATAGATGCGTAACCATGAATGAAGAAAAAAAAACGTATCGGTAAAAATAACATTTCTCCAGTCATTTGTGGCCTAATCTATGTGTATTTTGTTGGCCACAATAATCGTTTTGCTTTGTTTAAAGGTTCCAAATAGATTTTGATAGGAAATTTGGCTTCCTAAAGGAAGTGAGAAGTTTACACTGCACGTTTGACGGATTAATTTCAATACCAATAGATAATAGATCGCTTATAAGGTCTTTGCTGGTTTTCATTGGATTATTAATGCCATTTCTAAGTAGAAATCAATCAGATTTTGAAGTCGTTTCCTTTTTCCTTCAACATTTTCTATCCTTTCTGGGGAAAATGAAACAGTTTCACTATGTCACTTTTTTTCATAATATCGCCTCAGATGGTGACAAACGATGGATTTTCCAGTACCAGCCGCAAAAACAATAATCGTTACAATCATGAATATCTGCTTGTTAAGTGTGATAATCTTTCATCTCTTTCTAAGCATTAATCTTTAGCATGCTAAAATGAAGCAATGCAAAACGTACACCGGGTAAAAAAAAATGAGACAGTTTTCCCGTTCTACTGTGCCGATTGACGAAATTCAAATTGCGTTTTTCATGTCTCGAAAGCGCGACTTGGGATATGTATTAGATTTATATATAGCATTGTTTAAATATAGGAATTTTGACACAAAATCGGACGTTTTCTGAAATAACATACCATATTTTTTCCATATTTCGATTCTACGATTCTTTCGATAATTCTCAAATTATGCCTAAATATTAAGTTTTGTAAAATTTGGTGCGAAATTTACGGAGAAATTCATAAAGTTAACTTGGCGAATTTTTTTTCAGTTTGAGCCAAGAATAATTCACTTGGCGAACTTTTTAATATGTGGCAACCTATTTTCCTTCCCTTCCATTGTGCAGCGAAGGAAAAAAAGTCACATCGTACCGGCGTTTTTACATTGTGGATAAGAGGAAAAAAAGTCACATCGTTCTACTTTCAAATAATTTTAACAAGATGAGGAAACCACATTTTCGTTATTATCGCTTTCAAGAAATATGTCAAATTTCAAAACATGCCAATATATAAATTCATGGTATATCTTCGAAAATTTTGAATAAAAAGCTCTAATTTTTTGCAGGTATGCTTAGAAGTAAATGCACTTTAAGATAATTGTAAACATTTTACAGGTTATAATTCAAAATGTTATTCGAATAATTTATAAAAAATATTTAAAGATACAAATTTAAGAATAAATCATAAAAAATGGGTGAATTTTGTTTGAAATGAACCTAAATTTCGAACTGTGTAAGAAGGAATCAAATAAGTTTCTTAAAAAAGCGATATTAATAAATGTATATCAAATGCAATTAACATGGAGAAGCTAAAATTTTCAGTGCTAATTTTTGAAAGCTAACTCGCGCAATTTTTACGAAACTTGGCAGTTTGGCATAATTTTAGTCGTAGAGTCGAAATATGAAAAGAAATCGGCATGTCATTTCAGAAAAAGTCGGATTTTGTGTCAAAATACCTATATTTAAACAATGCTATATATAAATCTAATACATATCCGAAGTCGCGCTTTCGAGACATGAAAAACGCAATTTGAATTTTGTCAATCGACCCAGTAAAATGGGAGATATAGAACTTTCCCATATTTATTTCGCAGTGTTCTTAAGTAATATGCAAAAGTAACTTCTTCTTCTCACAACAACAAGGTTAAATATAGCACAATAATCCTAATTGATTGTCTAAACGTGTTCTAATTAGTCAAAGGCAGATATCCAGTTGACATAAGACAGATACGTAAAACTGCTTTGAAGAACATGCTGGAGACAGCTGCCAACCAATTTAAAATTTTGGGAAAAAAATCTCTTTGTCCAATTAATTTACACACTAGATTCCGGCTCGTAGTCTGGTGAGGCAGAGAAAGTAGATATGAGGAAAAGATTTGATATGAAAAATAAGGTGTTAATTAAAATAGTTTTTTCAAAGTAATATGAGGAGTTGGTTATGGCCTCAAGAGAAATGCGTATTGAGTATCATTACAATAGAAATAATACTGATTCCAAGATCGTTTTGTAAAGTAGTACGCCGTAGATTTAATAACAGGATATTGAAAGATTGAATAACAGCATATCTTGATGAGTCTCAGCACAAAAGCATACAGTTATATTTCACTTGGTATAAATTATTTTTCGTGGATGGATGAAGAATTACTTAGAAGTCAATATTTTTCATAATAATAAAGCAATATGCCTTAACTTCACACTTTGCCTGGCAAATGACAGTATTATTAGCCAAACTAAAGTGTAGGACAAATACTAACATATGCGAAAAAAAAATGCTGCGTCACTCACTCTTAATGCATGTTGTCATAGAGCATAGTGCAAGTCTCTAGATACTACTCATCTGCATTCACATAAGCAAGTGAGTCTGTATATTTTAGACTAGGTTCATACAAAATTGAAATCAAAAGCCTTTCAATATACAATTCTTGGATATTTTTGCAGTACCTGGCACGTCCATTCAGTTCCTTGATTCCATTGTAGAACTACTATTTTGCCGCCGAGCAGGAATAGTGGTTAGCGTCGCTGACTGCCGCGTCAAAGGGCTTTGGTTCGAATCCCGGAGAAGGCATGGATGATTGTAAATGTATAGTGTCGGTGAGGCACGGCGGCATGCTAAATATGCGCCGAGCTGAAAGGCCTCTCGTTTGGTTTGGTGGAAGGGGACACGGGTGGGAGACCCTCGGAGCCATGCCCCCCGGGAGCTCTCTCCATTAAAATTGGGGGCGGAACTGAGACAAATCGCACTGTCACCTATTAGGTTCTCTAGGCTGTTGCCAACGACAGGCGTAATCTTGCGCTCTTTGCCACAAGAAATTTCATGGGCTTGGGCTGACTACATCAGACAAGTAAGTATAAGCAACAACAACAATTAACATTTTGGAATATTGTTTAAGTCTGTGATTAAAGTTTATTGAATCACTTCACTGTGAGTGGGTGTCAAATCTGATGAATAAGTGGGTGGCTGAGCTTTGCGGCAAATTTCATTGGTAGAAAAAGAAGAAAGAGAGCAACAGAAACCAATTGCTTTATTGGTAGCTTTCAAGCCTATGCTTAATTGCAGTTATGACTTCAAAAATACCAGCTGTCTCTGAACAATAAATTCCTTTCAAATTAACCATATCGAATCAAGTAAAGTCACTAATATGGTTCTTACTCGAGATTTCTGAAACTGGCAGTTTTATGGCGAGTTGAACCTTTTCCAATCCAACCAGATGTCTGTCGTTTCATATGAAGATTATAAATAAAATGCTATAAATAAAATGTTTATATATCTGGTCTTGGCAACAGTACGTGTTGCTGGGCGACCGCAGACGATTCCAATCGAAAGTTTGACATTTCTAACCATAACTTCTTAAGAATGGTTTGCCATTTTATCGTGATTTGTGTTGTTTACAGTATGCTGAATTATTCACATCGGGTAGAAAATGGAACTGAATCGTAAACATTTTCATGCAATTATTTTTCATGACTTTCGACATTGGTTATCAAGACAAGAGTGCTTCGATGAACTTAATTCAATTCTTTATACAGCGATAAAGCACCATCCTACAGCACTGTAGAAAATGGTATAACGAATTCAATCGGGGTCGACGTTCGCTCCAGGACGAATTCCTTGAATGTCGTTTAAAATCAGCTGTTGTGCCAGAAAATATTTATATTGTGGATGAACTGATAAAGCAAGATCGTCACACTATTAGAGTCATTAGGTTTTTTAGAAGCAGGAGATGTGAGACGCTCTGACAAACGCTCAAAAGAAGGCTCCTGTCGATTAATGCAAGGGAATGTGTTTAAGGTGCGTGAAATACTGTGTATAACATCTGCATAGGTGATGAATCAGGGATCTACGCATATGCTCCCGAAACATAATAGCAATCGACTGCATAGGTCTTCCAAGGGGAGCCAATCCAACAAAAGTTGTCTGCGGAAGAAGCACTTTGAAACAAATGCTTGCCTTTTTCTTCGACATTACCGGTCACGTAGCAACAGTGGCGTTAGGGCAACACAGGATGGTCTATTCCGAATAGTATAAGACCATTTGTTTGCCAGAAGTCATCGGAGAAATTCGAAAAAAAAACAGAAGATTCGAATCTATCTTCATTGTGAAAATGCGAGCTCTCCCACATCGGGTAAAAAAAAAGGAATTTCTGATGGGCCAAAACACGGGTGATCCACCGTACAGCCCTGATTTGATACCCAATGCCTTTTTTGTATTTTCTCACATCAAAAATAAATTACGTTGTCAACGATTTACGACACTCGAAGAAACGGTTGATACATGCAAAACGCATGTTTTGGAGTTATCTCAATCGGACTGGAAAACGTGCTGGAAAATTGGTTCAAACGCATGTAAAAGTGTATTGAACTTCATGAAGAATATTTTGAAAAACAATAAAGCCAATTTCTGTCCTAAACAATTTGTTGTTTCATTATTAGGCTAGAAATATAAATAGCAACCCTCGCTCAACTTCGTCATCACTACTACAACTTGGACATTGTAACGAGGAATCAGTATAATAATTAGATGGATGAAATTATTAATTCCAGGTTTAAATTCATATTTTTGATGAGAGTTTTAACAACTAAACACTATTGCTTTAAATAAATTAATATTATTTGTATTAGTGCTTTTTTAAGCAAACATATTCTGAAATTACAGAATGCAAATCAAGAAACAGTATATATTACCAAAGTAATATTTAAGTGAAAAGCATACCTTAGGTAGGAAGTTTACATAAAATATAATGTTTGAAACAGCACCAGGAAGAACTAGGAAATGAGCAATCATTAACTTCCTTATATGCAAAGTAGCAGTCCTACTAAATTCAGTGGGTTCTTTTTTCTTTGCATACATTTGCGGTGATTTAGAGATGTAATCATTCCTGTCCTTTTCAGTTCATGTTGTTGAAGCTTTAAACTGTTTCTTCTACTTTGCTATGATATTTCTCTTCTTGTTTTAAATTCTTGTCTTTTCTTCGCTTTTCCCCCTTTATGTAGTTGCAATTAATCTACTCGTTTCTTTTGCTTTTGGCATCGCCATACTGTAGAATATAAAACATATTACAATTTAATGAAAACCAAAACGATTGTCATTACAATTTTTCTGGTTTGTTAATGAATAGAGGAGAGTTTAACTCAAGAATGTTAGCCTGAATTTATTCTTAATTGATTGGCAAGAACATAATTGAGGAAATAGAATTGGAAAATCTAATAATTGATTATTCTAAGAAATGAAATTTAAAAATTATTGAGGCTATAATGTTACATTCTATATATTAATAAAGGCTCTGTTTAATGAAATAATTGACACTTTTAAATAGTTGAAGGTGTAACATGTAATCCTTCTCTAATAACGATGTAATCTTCTAATAACGATGTAATCCTTTTCTAATAACCGCTGCCCACTGTAATCCTTCTCTAATAACGATGCAAAAAATATGATTCATAGTCATACATTTTTCAGTCTCATGCGATATGGAACCAACATAAAAAAATTCCATAGAAAAATAAACTAATTCTCTCTCATTAATATCAGCAACAATGGCACGCAGTTTTCAATGATTTTCGTCTTTCTAATCAAATTGTCATAAATGATCAAATTCCATCCAATATTTCACGTATATATTCAATTTTAGTCCATTAGTGAGATTCGAAGATTCTTCGACAATGTCGAAGATCAGTAACACGATTACGTTTTTCATTCCGCAAATTTCTAAGAAAACAGGAATAAACATTCAGACCCCATGCTTTGTGTAAGGTATAGAAATTTTATTCTGAACATTATAAATAACGAAAATAATAAAAACATATTTAATTTACAGAAACTAGCTTGATTACGAAAGTATTGATATTATGCATGATCGAAAAAAAGTATTTTATTTCTAAATTAGACATTTAATATATTAGAAATAAAAAAGTAATATCTCTTCTTCGTAATGAATGTCATTAATATAGGAATAGGAAGGTCACTATGGAATTTATAAGCGCAGACGATAAGTGGCAAAAACAAATAAACTATCAGATTGAAAAAAAATAAGCACTGTTATACCCTAGCAGACGATTTTTTAGTTGTCAGTCGGAAGTAGTTTGACATAGAATAAATTTTAAGAAGAAAAATTGAGTTAATGTGAGGAAATTATCGCGCTACGGTGTTCTAAAATATTAAAGTGGGAATAAATCAAGAAGAACTCGTTCAAAGTCTACAGTTAGCATTTTGAAACGAAGATCCATCTCGTGTTACTGTATTGAGATAATTTACAGAATTTCACATCTCTCTTTGAAGAACATATAGGAAGACCATTGTCAGCAATGATCTCGAGTAATTTGTCTGCTATACGGAAAATATTAATCGATGATAACCGCTGCACCTAACAAAGGATACAGAAGGAACTTAACACTGAATATTCCGCCGTAAATAAAATTATTCATTAAAATTATTCATGAAGAATTTCATATGAAAAAACTAGTTTGCCATTGGGTTCCCCAGAATTTACTGAGCACCAAAAAGAGGAGAATGTCAGAATCAGTAAAGAAACCCTGAAATTACTTGAAAATGGTGGCCATCACATTTTTTCTAAAATCGCAGCTGATGATGAAGCGTACATACTATTTTCTGACGTTCCAACAAGTCAAGGAAGTAAAGCATGGGTTTTTGAAGATGATCCCAGTTTAGATGAAGATTCCAGATGTTTAGATGAAGTTTTAGTTTAGATGAAGATACCAGATCTTTGAAGATGATCCCAGATGATCTCACACCCCAAAGGTAAAAAGACAACATGCTGTGAAAAAAGGAACGCATGTCGTTTTCTTCAGAAGTATATAACTGGTCAACGCAATGAAGCTGTAAAGACAGAAGACAGTCACAGCTGACATTTACACCACTAAGTGGTTTTCAGAATTTTGCGAGTGAATGTTAGAGAAATCATGCTCCACCATGGCAATGTATCTTCTAATTTAGCAAGATTGATAGTTGAGCTTCATGAACAAAAACACATCAAGCGAAAGAATATCCACCTTATTCACCCGATCTATCTGTGTGTAACTTCTAGCTATTTTGTAATCTAAAAAAGAACTTAAGTTTTTATTCCGAAGATGAGTTTGATGAGCGTATAAATGCATCTTTTCCATAGATTTCAAAAATTGAATGCCATGAAGCATTAAATCTTTGGAAAATTCGCCTACAGAAGTGCATTGATGATGGAGGATACTATTTTGAAATACTAAAATTCCGTAAGTATAACTTTAAAAACATACGTAGTACGTAAAACAGGTTAGGGAAGTCTTCGTACAAGTTTTAATTCATTAGGGATTTATGAAGGAAAGTTTGTGTAGCTTGTCGATTATCAAAATTTTAAAATTTTGTGCTGTTTCTGTTACAAGACAGAGAACAATGAATGATATAATGAAACGCCAATGCAGCTACTGAAATTCCAATGAAAGCTGCATTATAAAACGCTAACTCTATACGAACTCTAAATCTTGTATATTACTCAATAATAAATTAATCACTCCTGTATCATCATTTTCTCTTTAGTATGGGTGGTCTTGATTCATCGCTACTAATTTCTAGAACACAATATGGTGATAAAACCGATTGAATAAGAATTTAGGTTGGTTAAAGTGCGGATGATACGACAGCAATATTGCAGCGAAAAATCCCTCCTTTCGCCTGAATTCCTCATAGCTTAGTGGAGAAGACACAGTACTTAAAAGCCGAAGGTCCCGAGTTCGAAAGCTATCAAAGACAAGATGCCTCATAGTCGATTTTTATGTAAATTTCCTTATTATTAACCTGTTTTTGTTATGTTCCAGAACATTACGAGTCTGGAATGTTCCAGTATGCTCATCAGATGTAGTATATAAGTAGTTCTTCATTCAGTTCAAATTAATAAAGTCTTGAGTTTAGATTTGAGTGCTTGCCTGTTCATTTGTACAATACCTTCATCTACGTGACAATATAAATGAGAGACGAACTTGTTTAATAGTAAAGTAACATCGTTCATAAGCATTAGCACTATTACTGAATTCATAAGCATTAGCGCCATACTTTTCAACTATTTGGATAACTACCCATAATTGAGGGATCTGCTGAAGCGAATAATAATCCGATTCGCTTGGAGAACATGTAGGAAATCCCAATGCATTCAATTTAATATGTATAGGAAAGTTAATGATAAATAATAAAAGTTTTTGTTATAAGATTTGTTTTAATTTACACTTTTTCTCATGTTAAGATCTACCCCATTTCTCTACTATATTGTGTATTTCACCAGAATATGCAAATTAGAGGAGTTTTAAACGGGAGTAGGAATATAAATTAAATAAAGAAGAATTGGCAACATACTACGATGATCTTAAAATAGACACCTCTGCTTGCACCCACTTTCTCTAATTAGTCAGTTTCGTCTTTGCATTTGTTTATAAGTAATTAATCGGTGAAAGTTTAACAAATCGGGTACTAGAATAACATTCAGCTTGTTAATTGTATATAATTTGAATCCACGTGGTGACTGTTACTGCCACAACAATCCGAATTGAATTTGTTCTCGTTATTATGTAACCGCCTGCTGTTTGGTGTATATTTTAACCAAGACTCTATCGATTTTGAGAGCAACAGGTGCAGATCCCTCCTCATCAGGAGAAAAGAAATCCAACAAATAGAGCTGTATTTATACCAAAAGCCAAACAGTAAAACGAGTTTTATATTTGATGTCTAATATTATGCTTTACTTCTGTCTTCTCTTTTGTGTGCATTAGTTTTATGCTTGTACTTCAGTTGAAAGCACAATAAAGTTTGGTCGTTATTATTGTAATCGGTAATTTAGCGTTTTGCTAATGCAAAAACGAAAATTTGTCTTTTTGAAAGGGAGATTAATTTAATTTTAATTCGAGCTATTATGTATTATACATTTTAAGATTTCGTATCATATGGCAAATGAAATGCAGCTTACCTAGCTCAAGAAGAATGCTTTCGAGGCAGGTCTATTAAAGAAGTAAGTGAAATACCGTTATAATCTCTATTACAAGTGTCATTCAATTATCTTAATTTTCGATTAAACTAAAACTCAAAATGAAAATAGGAAATAAATGTGACAAGAATATTTTTATCGAATATTTTGAATAACAGGAGTTTATCAATGACATAAAAGTTTATAGGTGAAGTGAGAATGGGAAACAATTTTTAGTAACGGAATCTGCAAAGATACTTAGAATAATAGTAGTATTAGTAATAGCAATAAAACTATTTACTTAAAAATTAAGGAAATACTGGATTGTTTAATAGGTTATTCTAAAGTCTTTTATTGCAAATTTTTCAGCTAAACTACGCCATAATTCATCTCAGCTTTGTAATATTTTAATGTATACCGTCTTCAAAATAATTATTTACAAAGGAATAAGAGATTTTCAGCCCTTAATGAAATTCATTTGAAAATAAAACCACAAATACAACGATATAGTAACTATAGGCAATATTTATATACCAGTATAAGAAAGGGAAGATGTAAGAAATAAAGGGGAAGAACTTGTTATGTAGGTGTATATTTTGTCGATAAATTTTCATATAAAGACCTACCAATCCAATGATATTTTTTTTCTAATTTTATGGGATAAACAGTTATTTATAGAAAAAAACCACTTCAAAACAACAGTTAACAAGTGTCAACACCTCGATTGTTGAAAACTGCTGTTGTGAATAAATCTCTCATGTTTGACCTCATCATCATAATAAGCCAGCGAAATTCATCGTGTACATGATTACACCTATCGCTGATTTCGGCACCATGTAGGTAACAGTATGATTTTGTCCAGTTCTATTCACATGTTGAGAGAGAGCACCCGGGGATGGGCCCGAGGATGGACGCCTTTTCTCCTACGATCGAACCACACGAAAGGACTTTTGGCTCACCATACATTTAGAGCGTCTCCATGCGGCAGACACTCTACATTTACAAAAAATTATCTTTTCTCGGGATTCGAACCCGGGTCTTTCGGTACTGTAGTCAGAATCATCAACCACTATTCCGTCTGGGTAAGAGGATGAAGAATGCTGTAGATATGAATTGGATAGAAATAATAAAAAATTCTGAAGAATATTCGCTGAAAATGGTGGAAAATAAAATGGTATAGTAGAGAAATTAGAAATTACTGGAAAACGTGGATGGAAAAAAATATAAGGTATAACAGGATTTAGTAAACTAAACTGTCATCTGTGGCTTTTCTCGTTTTAATGAGAAAAGAGGTATTAGTCCTTAAATGAAATGTAAATTTATAAGTTTATTATGAGAATGTTGCAATGCGCATAGCTTAAGTCCCAGGTGGGGTCGAAACGTTGATTAACGTCGAATTAACTATTCAGGGCAATAACGTTAACTTGTTTTACTTGTATCTTAATTTTTTTCAGTTTAGTGTTTCTCGAATTAAACTGGAATTTTGAGCCGAATAAAAATAATTCCTGTAATTGTTTACTTACTGCAATAAACAAGCATTCTTTTGTAATCGTGACCAATTACAATTCAAACAAAATGTTACAAAATAAAAATAAATTACATTTTCGAAGCGATATCTAGGTCCTTGAACTCTTAAAATTTTACGTCAGAACACCAATATTTCATTCCGATTTCAGCATTATGGGTTTCAGGGCAGAAAGTGATCGTCTGAAATGTGTCAGTATTGACGTCAACAACTCCTTGAGATGTCACCTGAGGCGCTGTCTTGTAAGAAGATAAAGCGATGTCCACCGAGAAGAAAGTCATTAGTTGTATGTAGATAATGTGAAGCAAACGCGAACTGGTAGCATTAAATACGAAGCCTTTTTTCAGCTTTAGCCAAGCTAGGTGGAATGCAGCTCTAGATACATGACGGTTTTTGAATTTTTTTAAACTTCGAGAGAAAATACAGTATCATTAACTGTGCTGCAAATTAAATCTAAAGTTGAAAAGAAGTATAATATTATATAAACTTGAAATTATGTGAAAGGAAAGAAATATAATATTATATTAACTCGAAGTTAAGTTTTAAGGTATTTTTATATTCCATCGATGCATACAAATAGTAGAATATAGAGATTGAATTAACAAAATGGCTATGCTTTTAATTGCATTGTATGACGACATTATATTGGCTACACAAAATTAGTGCCATTATAATGTCAGTTCATCAAACCGAAGATTTATACTCATCAATGCCAATTAAATAGACTTCAGAACGTCTTCGGACTGCAAAAGCTTCCGAAATCATTCTCCACGATTCTGCACTGATGCTACTAAGTTCCCTTTGAAGTGGCTGCACTGATGCTTCATTTGGAACGGTTTCCTCTTCTGGGTGTTTTTTGTTGTAAGCACTCATTTTCTCCATTTTTATATGCATAGCAACGATGTTACAATTGCACCTCTCCAATCTCATTATTTCACAATCATTTTTCGCATGCAATTACATATATTGCAAATGCAACTTAATGCTCCATATTAAGCGACATCATGGCTAATGATGGAAGCTCCTTCACGTGGCTCTTATTTCAAATGAAGACCCAAGTTTAATATCCCATCTGCTGTTTATTTATAAACTAACAATAATACAAGGGTTGAAATGATGATACGTTTGCACTCACCTCTTCTTTAATAAAAAATAATAGATGCCACCTTTCGAAATTTCGGCGGCCATCATTTGTCACGTTTACTTTAGATAGCTAGCACGTTTCAGGATACACAGATTGTCTTAAATTCAACACCACTAACCTAAATAAGTTTAAAAGTTCTGAAGACCCACTATTAGAAAACAACTAACGTTAGATATCCACAATCGTATTTTAAAAAGATAATTTTCTTCGCGTTGCAGGAACTTTAGCCAGACTTCCAGTATGAATTTAGCAGGGCTAGGTGGTTGTTTATATCATTTTAAGATCAATATCGCATAATTTCTGTTTTTTGTCCTTGATTTGAGTGAAAGAAAGGAAGAAAAGAATTTCTTTGCCCGTTCAAAAAGTAGGTTTCTGTGTGCAAAAAAAAATTTTACAAAAAGAATTTCACGGTAAAGATACTACGATCCTTCTTATAAAACATATAGAGTAACACTCTTGCTATTAGTCTTTCTCATTGTAAAGGTTAACAAATTGTTTACTTTCTTGATGTCCTAATTAATCACACCAATTGATAATTAAGGATTCTATCCTAAAGAATTGCTGATGATTTTAGAAGCATGTACTTTTTGTTGATTCGGCATGAACTGGGAAAATAAGTCAGCGGATCTGGAATTAAAGAACATGAAAGAAGACAAAGGAAATTTTTTTCTGTGCGCTTGATGAGAGCGAATGTTTTCAAATAAACCTTCCTTTGAACAGTTTCGGCTTGAATTATTGTGAGAGTTGAGTTCGGATTTGGTAGTAGTAATAAATACCTATTCTGTATAAAATATACTTTTCAAGAGTTGTTCTCGGTGCATTGGCGCTTTTGCATCCCTCTACCCTCTGAGAAATATTTTGGGAACTTCTTTGTAGGGCGATATCTTATGTAATTCTAGTTATGTAGTTTTTGCTTTTCCTTGTGTTTTCCCTGATGGGTTCGAGAAGGAAACTAAATATATGCCTTTAACAACAAAAACGACGTAAGAAGTATTAAATTCCAATTGATAAATTAATAATTACTTAACGGCATAAATAGTCAGAAAATTCCTGAAAGGAGAAAGAAAGATTTAGGGAGTAAAACTCGAGAATGAGAAAAGATTTATGTGGAGAATGGTTTGAATTAGATTTTTTTATATGAACCACTAAAAAAGGAAAACAAAGAAAAATAATGCGGAAACCTAAGCGATAAAGAATAGTTAATTAATAATATCTGAATAGTTTATCGCATCGATGTCTTTTTCGCTTTAATACTAAGAAACCTCATCTTGATAATTTCCTGGAATAATAGACAATCGTGAGAGATATATGACGTCAAATTAAAAGTGAAAGAACCAAAGTGTGTACGAAAACAAAGTGAAAAAACTGGCCAACAGCACTTTGAACAAATTGCATGGCGGGCATAAAAACCATATCCAGTTGTCTTGTGCTGTTACGATCGCCGCAACTAAACAACAGCCTACATTACAATGAATATTTTCATTCAAACTTCGATTTCGATTATCATGTGCTATGCATTTTTGTCAGGAGGAGAATTCACATAAATCAAATCTCATTGCTTTGTGTGATAAATTATCTGCCTACAATCCACGACATTATTTCCAAATAGAGTTAAACTTCAGAGTATTCAGTGGTGTTATCATGTCTTCTCCAACCTACGTAGACAACGCATGTTTTGAGTTGTGCAGTAGATTCTGGTCTGAAATGGAGCTTGAGCAATTTGGAAATCGCTGTTTTGCGTGTTGTTTTAATCGACTTCCTTTCTTCACTCATAAACCTTGACGTGCCTGACGTGACTCATAAACTTGAGTGATCCTACCTTCTGCAACTTCAAACTGCATTTTATCATGTATCTCCAATTTTGATTTCAGCTCGAATTCGTATCTCTAAATTTAATTTCGGCGAAATCTTCCTTAGAGCGAGATCTCGTGGAATTAGAGACCCTTCGTCTGTAGACTGTCTTTGTTCTTTTCGGGACCAGTGGTAGACCTCCTGACAATACTACGTAGCGTATTCTCGGTTACAGCAGAAACCAACGCAAGGTGAAAACGTCGTCCTGCAAAACATCGTGGGAGAAAAGAAAGCAAAGAGAAAACATCGCAATTCTAACACATCGTGGTACAAAATATCGTGCTCGAATATAAAGCGGTTGAAAAACTCCGCAATTTAAAAACATCGTCGTCGAAAATATCCTGGTAAAAAAAAGTACCTACAAATCATCGCATGACGATAACATCGCACACATGAGTTTTCAGGAGTTAAAAGCTGCAATTGTATATTTGCATAATGATTTGGGAGATTTTCTACTTCTATATTTCATACTTTTGAATGAATTAACAGAATTTTGCTGAAAAGTAAAAAGGAAACTTAAACATTTAAAAATTGAAAATCAATAGAAAATTAATGCAACTTCTGGCACTTAATAGAATTTTAAATTTACACAGTTAATTAAGAAATATCATTCATAAATTACTCTTTTTTCATAACTTTTTACTGATAATTTTTCATGAAAAATACAGTTTAAAAATGTTTAGCAAAAGGAAGATAAATAACTGCATGAAGTTAATTAAGTATGTAAATTTAAAATTCTATTGAGTGTTATAAGTTGCTTTAATTTTATACTTATTTTCAATTTTTGAATGATTAAGTTTTCTTCTTACCTTTTGAGCAAAAACCTATTAGTTCATTCAAAGATATGAAATGTGGAAGTAAAAATACCGCTGTTTCCTTCTTACGCTCCCAAATCATCATGCGAATATGCAATTTCAACTTTTAAAACCTGAAATCTCATATGTGCGATGTTATCGTCATGCGATGATTTGCAGGAGCATTATTTTTAACCACGATATTTTCGATGACGGTGTTTTTAAACTGCGAAGTTTTTAAACCGCTTTATTTTCGACCACGATACCTTGCACCACGATATTTTAGAATGCGATGTTTTCTCTTTGCTTTCTTTTCTCCCACGACGTTTTGTACCATGACTTTTTCGCCTTGCGTTGTTTTCTCCGCGACGTTTTCGTCCGCGATGTTTTTTGCCGCGATGTTTTCGGCGGACTCCGAATTCTCGCTATGCTTAGGAAAAACAGATACTGCAGAAGTAAGTTCTAAATATTCTTTTTATTTGAACTTAACTTAATACAGCGCACTCGCTCGGTGCTCGCAGTTTACCACCGCTTGTGGTTAAATAACTCGAACAGAAAATAAAAGTGTAAAATCACAATAAAGTAAGATGGGCTACGCGACTGGCTCCTTAATTATCTAACCCGCTAAATCAACGCCGAACCTAGAATATCAATAAGCACAAAATATTCACGTACAGAGCTACTTCAAACGGGCGACATCAATTCGAAACTAACTACCATACTACTATTAAAACAGCTGCTTAAAATAGTGATTCCAAACTCACTTTGATTGGCATACTGCGTAATTAACATTCACATTTTGGCAGGAAACTAAAATCAGAAGAGAAAAGAAAGTTTCACAAACTAAAAATAATTGGTTAGAATAAAATAAGGTCCTTACACGTCTTCGTATATTGTGTTTTAACGGACTTCCTGTCAGGACCATTAAACTGAGCTAAAGAACGTTGGTTATGTCAAACCTCCGAAGAAACCCTGAGAGACACCACTTTTTATTTGCATGATTTTCTTCTAAAATACGATGCAAAATTATGAAAATTTTAAAACTAACCTAAGGAGTATATTCCTAACTATGAAGTATAATTCTAACTGTATCAGTTTTTTAAATGTTACGTAAGGTAATCGGGGAGTAATTTTTTATCAATAGAATAATGTTACCTCTTAAAAGTTTCTTGAAGTACTTGATAGTGATCTAGATACTACCATGTTTGGATAATTTGTGATAATTAAAAAACATTAATCTTAATTATTTGTAAATAAACCTAATAATCTAGAAAAAATTATTAAAGTTATCCTTTGCATATTATGAATATTTTGTATTGCCTCTGTCTATATAATAAAAGGCTTAAGAATCAGGGTTAAGTATTAATTTGAATGTGAATTATTAAATATTTCGGGTATAACTAAGTTATAAATTATGAATCAAAAATCTCTCTTATAAATTTTATTTTCTAACACAAAAGTTAGATTAAAGCTATGCAGTGCATTTCATAAACATAAAATTGATGAGCAATTAATTACAAAAGTTTAAGAATGCAAACTACTTATTAGAGACAGAAAACGTTTGATTCCTAAATAAGAAGGCCTTAAGGTTTTGACGTGAAATCCTGAATTATAAAGTCATCAATAAAGAAATAATTTAGAAAATTCTTACTTGTGGCAAAAAAGCAATAAAACAAATTACTCAACTTGTGTAAAATCTCGCAAAAAACTGTCTAAACTACATGGAGACTCACATGAGAATTTGGAGACTATAATTGGTACCCGTGAGGATAATGCAGAAGGTTTAAGCCTATTTAAAAATCTTAATGAAGACATAGCTTAAACAAAACTTACATGACGTTCTACAATGTATTAACTAATTCTAGCAAGCAAGCCAGTTACATCACACTCTTATTAGTTCCATTTTCGGGAGTTTATGTATGGTAGAAGTAAAATATCATTTAAAAATAATTCAGAATTTTTTTTATATTAGAAGTTAAATACAATTTGAAAATAATAGTTTAAGTATTAAATAAATAAAAATATTACATACCTTTATAAGTCCAATAAATCAAAATCCAAAACAAATGCTTGAAGCTTTAGTAAATCAGGGGCAATTATAAAATCAAAGTCATATTCAAAGCGCCTTAAATATTAAAAAGAGTTTGGTAATAATGAAAAAAGAAGTAAGACATATAAAGAAAGAAAGCTGCATATAAAACTGCAGATGCAAAAATTATCAAGTATAAGAAACTAGGTAAGTATTAATATTTCCTTATGTATTTCCAGAACTTTCGTATATCTAGAAATGCAAAACAGAAAGCCCGTTTCTAAACAAACAGAAACACAATCAAAATTAATATATGAATTGAATTAAAAACTAGCTGATCATTTACCAACGCAAGCCTAGCAGACCAATATGAAAATCACCAGCAAAAAGAAAAGTACAAATTTTAAATAATTTTTTAAATATAAAAAGGTTTGAAATAGAGTACAAAACACAGTTGGAAAATTTAAATTAACAAATTTTAACTTCAGATTCCAGCAATCAAAAACCGAAGCCTCATTCGATAAATGTGCAACATAAAAAAAGCAATTCAAAATAAATCAAAAACTTTTCAAACGATCAACATAGAATATGTTTCAAATTTTTTAGCCCAAATGGGATTTAGGCCCAAAGGGCTATTAGTCTCCAAACCGCATTTTGCGTTGTTTCATTTTATGCGTTGGTTCACTTTTCAAACTGTTGCCACCAAATATTATTGCCATTTATTACATTTAAAGAAACTAAATAATGAAGAATCTGCATGAGTGCATGAACGTTTCTGGCATTGTGAAAAAACAACGGTACCTAGAGCCATTAAATTTCGAATAACATAGTCCTCCAACTGAACAGGGACACTTGGAAGCCCGAAATTTGAATTTCGAACTTGTTTTATTACATGTTTCAAATTTTGTAATACTAGCGAACGAAATTTTCCTTAACAAATTCAACGATTTGAGCAACGAGCAATGGCACCACTTTATAGTAAAGAACATTTTATCTCCAGCGCGCGAGACTGTGTAAGGAAAATTCTAAAGACATGCTTTTATTAAATATTTTATGATATTATTGTTGAATTGAATTTTATGGTTTAAATGCAAGGAACATGATATTTAACAAATAAAATTAACGCCCAAATAGGCGTTGAAAGTTTTCAGTTTCTTTTTATATATTTTAAATTTAATAATATTGATCTCTCATTAAAATTTTAAACTGAATTTAAAACGTGTGCCTACTGGCTCAGAAACAAACATTCTGCATTTCTCGGTGCACAGACTGCTTGAAGAAGATGTGTGCTGGGATTATTAAATCCTTTTTTTAATTTTTTGCATTTCACGGTTATTTTATATTGAGTATTTTTACCCAATATTTATGTGTATTTCTTTTATCGGCATTACCAAACTGAGTGTGATATTTAAATTTGCTTTGAATTCGTTTTAGATTTTATACCTAAACATACATATATACACATATATTTGTGTGCATGCGTTTGTGTGCATCTGTTTATGAATCACTTAATTCTCCGGATTAAATTTATGAATAAATACGTATTAAAGAGAAAATAGGTAAGTAGAAATAGCATAATCATTAAGATGTATTAACACAACCTATAAAATTTGTCGTGAAAATGACCTCTAAGTCATCTTTTGTTAAATATTGATATGGCTTGATTATGCCTGCAGGTCCTAAAATTTCTTCCTTTTACTCAATTATTGAGAAATTTTGAGTCAATTTAATTCTGAGTTCTTTACCCTTGTTTTCTGAAAACATTACATCTACATCTTTTAACAGAAATGTCAGAGTGGCTCTAGTTATCTAAAACACAAACAAAGGAACAAGAAGCCTTTTTGCTGTCTACCTGAGCATGACGTAACACAAAAAGCATTTTTTCCCAGCCGTCTTTTGAAATAATGTACTGCATTGAAATGATCAAAAAATGTGTAACAGTAAGCAATAAGTTACAGCTAGCAATAAATCAATTATAAATAATGTAATGAGTAAAAGCGTTAATCATAAAAAGGGTTCTTTCATTACGTGAATAAGCTTCTGCGGTCCTGGGAAAGTTATTAGCGTTTCTTTCTCTCATTATGGAATAACGATTAAATCTGAAGCTTTCATTATTATTCAGGCTAGTCTTGTAAAGGGAATTAACAACCATTTGGGAAGGAAAAAACAACTACAATAACAAATACAAAGCAATAAATATTGAAAATGTTTTTCTAATTAACTTCGGATTTTTCAGCTTAAAAAGAAAACTTTAAAATATTTTTAATCCAGATTGTCTTAAATGTGTTACTAGTACTAATGGTTCAAGGACCGTCGTTTTATCACATTGGGGGAAACATACACACATTTATGCAGATTCTTCATTATTTAATTTCTTTAAAAAAACAAAATGAGGCGACGCGAAAGGTCGTTCAAAAAAACAGTCCTAAAAGAAAGCTTTTCTAACATTTTCTGTCTATTTTTATTTAATAAATATCACGTTCTTCTCACTTAAACCATAAAATTCAATTCAACAGCGATATCGCATGAGCATATGTTTAGAATTTCAGATACACAGTCTCGCGCGGTGGAGATTTCCTACATTATTGTCATTGCTCGCTTTGAAATCGTTGAGTTTGTTAATCAAAAATTCGTTAAAGTGTTACAAAATATGAAATCGATAATAAAACAGATTTCAAATTCCAAATTCAGGCTTCCAGATACCATATTCAGTGGAAAATTACATTATTCAAAATTTGATGGCTCTTGGTACCGACGTTTTATCGCAATGGGAGAAACATGCATACATTTATGCAGACTCTTCATTATTTTAATTTCTTTAAATATAACAGAGGCTCTAATATTTGGTGGCAAAAATTTGAAAAGGGAACTGACATTTACAGTGAACCAACGCAAAATGCCAAAAGGAAATTAATAACCATTTTGAGCTAACTGTCCTTTGGGCTAATAAATTAACGAAAACATTAGAAACTAAAAAGGGACATATCTGCTTGCCACTATAGACACAAGGTTATAAGCAAAATATTAGGATATTAATGATTCCATGTGATGCTGCATTCAGAACCGTGCCCCGTCATAAAAGTACTCGGTACTGTTATGCAAGTCTGTCCCTATTCTAAAAAAACGGAACCCGTATAAAGATATTCCACCATGCAAGTTCCTACACTTTTACTCGGAAAGATTCTAACATGCAGCAAATCACTTTCATCAAGGTTGTTTGCTGCACGTTAAAATAACGAACATAGTTTTCCTGGCATGTCCGTGGCTATATCTGTTATGCCAAAGTTCGTTATTATGTCCGTTATGCTAGCGTTCGTTGAGGCTTTGAACTATGTTCTTTATGCCAAAGTAATATTGCAAGTAGAATTTTCATTTGATTTGTCAATGAAAGTAAGAAACTGAAACTTTAATTGCATAGCCATGTCCAACATAAAGCTACTTGCATCTTCATGGAGATTCATTTCTAAAAGCTGAAATCAGATCTAAATAACTTTGTTGAGATATTAAGAATTTTGATGCTGAGAGATGTGAAAAATGAGCAATGCCCTCTCTGGGAATCGAACCCCAGAGTTCCCGAATACGCGTCGAGTGTGCTGACCATTACACCACTGACTCATGCTAAGGAGGCGGGAGAAATAACTTATATACTCCCCCTTTTAAAGAGTGACTGGGGATTAGGGGATACAATCGTCAAATCCTGGTGGTGAAGAATCATCAACCATCAGCTTTTCTTGTTCTGGCGCTACTGTAGAACAACTTAGAATTTTTCAATGTGAAGAAACTGAAGAAATGAGCAATGCCCTCGCCGGGACTCGAACCTAGACCTCTCGAAATACGCACCGAGTGTGCTACCCTTTCAGTACGAAGGCATGCAGAAAGGAGGGAGAAAAAACTTTGTAAATTTACGGTACCTAAATGCTGGAGCACTGCTGTGAAAGTTTCTGTGCTTTCGGACAGTGGCCAACTTGCAAAATAAATTCTGAAACATTTATGATGGCTCCTGCCGCCCAGACGACATAGTGGTTAGGGAAGCCGACTGCTATACCGAAGGACCTGGGTTCGAATCCAGGAGAAGGTATGGCTGTAACTGCCCGTCCCTTCATAGGAGGCAAAGGTGGCCCACTTATTGGGTGCCTCCATAATAAAGTGACCACCACTTCTGGCCTTCGTAGCGGCCAAGCCGAAGTCGGCTGAGGGCCCGCCATTAGTAAAAAAAATGATGGCTCCCCTGTTTCATAGAATTAGAATTAAAAGCGTTCTTCCTTATGTTTCGAGCACAACAGAGGCCGAATAGCAGAGCTACATCGAAAGAAAGTTCTATTGAAAGGATTAGCATTGTTGGCAATCAATGTGAAGTTAGGTTATTTGGATGTGGTAAAGCACACAAGGGTTGAGAAGAGGAGACACGTTTTATTGCTAAAGAAAATGTAAAAAGAAAATGGAAATGATGTTTGAAATGGAAATATTCATATTGCATAATTTGTCTAAGGACAGAGATGACTTGTTGGGTAACTTTCTTTGGAGAATTCATTTTATATCGTTATTCATTTTTCGTTTTATATCGTTTTATATCATATTCATTTTATATCGAGGAAACCATGAAACAGTGGTCATTTTGATTATTTAAAGGCAATTTGTTTTATAATATTCCTTATCCCACAATTTTGCATAACTGATCACATCTCGACTCTACGGGCGACAAACGTAACAGAATTGCACGTGCACGCGGAGCGACAAGAAAGCGGGAAAATTAGTGCAACTTTTAAGAAAGAAGTATTTATAGACTTAGTTCCTTTGTTTAAATTTTGGACTGTGATTGGATAAAAAATATCCGAAATGCTGTTTTGACATAATACACTGACTACCAATAAGTATTTGGACATCTGTGATAGAAAAGAAAAACTAACTTTATTCAAAATCAATAGTGGGTAGAGCCTGCACGAGAGGTAATTACAGCGTGGACCCTCCGGGGCATACTTTCCACAAGTCTTTGTATGACAGCTAGTGGTATTTTCTTCTACTCGGCTTGGAGAAGACATAGAAGTTCCTTCACCGATTTTGCACAGGTAGTGCACCCCTGAATTCGGCGATGCAACTCGTCCCAGAGGTTCTCGATAGGGTTCAGGTCTGGACTCTGGGCAGGCCAGTCCATTCGATGAACTCCATTGGCACAATAGCCATTGGCCTTGGTTAACGTCGAAACATGCCAACTGGCATTGTCGTCCTGAAAGTAACAGGGGTCCAACCCGTAAAACTGCCACAACGTAGGAAGCACATTGTCATCCAAAATAGTGCAGTAGGCGTCGGAGTTGAGCTTACCATGAATGGGACCAAGGGTCCCAGCCCACACCAGGAGAAACACCCCAGACCATAATTCCACCTCCGCCAAACTTGACTGTTGGCACAATGCATTCTGGCAGGAGACGTTCTCCAGGTAGACGCCAGACCTAGACCCTGCCATCCGAACGGTAAAGGGTGAACCTTGATTCGTCACTCCAAAGAACCCGTTTCCACTGATCTACGGTCCAATTTCGATGTGCTTTGCACCACATTAACCGAGCAGCGCGGTTGGACTTTGTGATCAAAGGCTTATGAGCAGCAACACGACCATGAAAACCAAGCAGATGTGCTTCCTTACGGATGGTATTCATTGAAACAATACTCCCGGATGCCTGTTGAAACTCCTCGCGGGTGAGGGCCATCGGTTGGTGCGGTTCTTCCGAATTTCTCTGGACAGCACTCGTCGGTCTCTGTCTCCCAGTTTCGTTGGTCTGCCGACTCTGGGCACATTCCGACAATCACCGCTCACCTTCCACTTCTTTAATCACATAGGCCACTGTCGATTTTGGGTACTTCAGATAGCTAGATATGTCTCTTAAGGATCGGCCACATTTGTGATACCCGATAATTATATCTTTCTCGAAATCAGAGAGCTCCGAACTGCGAGGAATCTTGCATGCGACTAAAGCCGATGCTGTTTCCTACACGATATATACCGGCGGAGTCCGTGACATATCTTAGGACCGCAGATATCGTCATTTGCATAGGTGTCCAAATACTTATTGGTGGTCAGTGTAGCCTACTGCGGATTAATTTTCAGATAATGCACTTCAGATTAGTAGTTTTATGAGAGGAAGGGAACGCAGACAATTTAAAATGAACTATTAAAATCACTAATACTAAATTTAAATTACTAGTTTTCTTTCATATTTTATATTTAGCATATTTATTCATAATCAACAGATAATAACAACATAAAATGTGGCGTCTAACAAACTAACAAGAAGAATACAAACAAAAATTAAAATTAAAATATAAATTAAATTACTTAATAAAATAATATAAAAGTAACAATATGTTATAATAAATAGTTGAAAAATCTTTAGTTATTTTTCAAGCAAAAAAATTTCCAACAGAGCCACATCTCTGAATTATATTTGGGTGATTAGAAAAATAAATTCATAAAATAATTCAACACTAAGTGCAAACATAAACAAATAAAAATTAATTTAAAACAAAAATGGAAGGTTATTAATGTCTTTTCATTCATATTAATAACGAATTTAATAAAATAATGTTTTGAAACATTTTATTTTTACATTTTTAATCAATCACCAAGATATAATCTACCCTGGTATTCTGCTACGACGTTTAGGGTCACTTAGTATATTTGTACATTCGTTTAAGTCGTTTGTTATTTTAATTACTGATATCACAAAAATGGACATTTCTACTACAAATATGTTGTTTTATTGCATATTTTTACAATTTAGAGTTTTATATCGGTTGTTGTGACATTTTTTATTTCAAGCTGCATTTTTCACTATGCCAAAGAGACTTTCAGTAATTAAATGCATTATTTTACTTTATTTAAGACTATAAGGGTATAAAGTAAACAATTATTAAGCATTAATAAAAAATACTTCCTGACATTTGTCTCGAAGCCTATAAAACAGTTGTCGCAGATTGTGATTATCGCATAATCAGCAATTCCAGATTCAAAACATGCTTTATGATGGCAGGAAATATCAGAATTATTTATGCATTCATTGCCCAAGAATCTAATGTAGTTATTATCCACTTACAGGTTTCTTATATTCGTCAGAGATAATTAGTGATTTATTAGATACATCTGTAAATAACATTGATCATGTTTTTAATTATTTTTTCGATATTTTACATATTTCTGTTTCCGAAACACATATTGTTGTTGGCCTTCTTTCTAACCTCATTCATTCACATGATCTTTTATAAACATCTTAAAAACTTTCTGGTGATTATAAGAGTTTATTTCGTGTAAGGAACTCGTGAATTTATTCTAGTTAGAACCAAAAGTGTAAGTATTCCACATTTTACAAAAGCTTTGGTTGCTTACTTTTTAATATTGACCTATGTGACCAAGAAATACAAAAGATAATAATCTTTTGTATTTTCTGAATGAAATCCAAAAATTATTTTCACTTTTGTGCAAGAAAATATCGCTCTACGTTCGTTTTATACACTGACATAAGAAGAATATGATGATGACTAAAAAGCTAACAGCAAGGGAGTTTTAGGATAAATTTAGAGGAAGCATTAATTGCATATCAAGAAATACACACAAGGTTGTAACGATGTGGTTGAATATACTATATATATAAACTTAAAGCTTTCAGATTTTATACTAAGAACATAGGGGCTTTTTTTTAACTTTTTGTGTTAGCTTTATTTATTAAATATCATGTTCTTCGCACTAAAGCCATTAAATTCAATTCAACAGCAACATCACAAAATATTCATAAGAGCATATCTTTAGAATTTCCGATACCCAGTCTCGCTCGCTGGAGTTAAAAATGTTTTTTTTTTCGTACAGTGTTGCCATTCAGCGTTTTGAAATCATTCAGTTTCTTAATCAAAAACTCATAAATGCCTTGCAAAATATGAAATAGATAACAAAACAAATTCCAAATTCTACATATGAGCTTCCAGATGCCCTTATTCGGGTGGAGACGAACGTTATTCAAAATTTGATGGTTCTAAGTACCGTTGTTTTATCACAATGCAAGAAACATACATACATTTATGCATAATCTTCATTATTTAATTTCTTGAAATATAATATAGGGCTCTAATATTTGGTGGCAACATTTTAAAAAGTGATTTGCCATTTACAGTGAATCAACGCAAAATGCCAAAACGAAATTAATAACCCTTCTGGGTTACCCTTTGGTCTAAAAATGCTTGCATATTGGTCTTCTTTGAATATTTTGAAAGAGTATGCAGTGTAACAAACGAAATATACTGTTGATCGTCAAGAGTTTTGCACAATTCACAGGAGATACAACCCTAGTCATCGGAATCGAAAGCACACTGGCACAGAAACTATTGACATAGTGATCTGTGTCTATAGTTCACACGGCTCACTTCCGTTCAGCCTAGTCACCTCCATCCTCTACTTTGTTTTCTTTTAATGATTAAATTTAACACACCATTTTCGCATTCCTCAAGCCTTTTATTGCGGTTACTGACTTTCTAAATTTGAAATTACACTATAATACAGACTCTATTTATTTATGCTGCGAATTTAACACGTCATTCTTGCATTTTCGGTATTATTTTAGACTTTAATGTGTTTCTGGGTAAATATTTTGATAGATGGTAAGTCTGAATATGTTTTTTATGTGAAATTTATTGGTAATTATGTTTCGAGTCTACTATATTTCAGTTTATAAAGGGAATTTTCAGGAACGTTTTATTAAGATAGAAAATCCTGTACCAGAAAATACACAGAAGAGTTATTATTTAGAAGTAGCTTTTATAAAGACATTTCTTTTTGTCATTTTATCTAAAACATCCAAAGCATATTTCATATCTCAATGAATACTAACATCCTAGTTTAATATTAATTAGTAAAGGTATAGAAGTGTCTGTGAAATTTTAAAAGGAGTAATAGCTAAGTGTTATCCCACAAGGAAAGAAATGAAAAAGACCAGAGTTTTGCATCACATCTAACTATTGCGTCTGTGGCTATACGTGAAGAGTTTTTCTTTTCGCTCATGGTTTCAAGAGATTCAAGGAATTCAATTCATGCTTTTAATGAATTAGTTCATTTCGTCGTACTAACCGGTGACACACTCCAGTTCGAAGACCGTCAGAGCTCTTGCAATAGACGGTTTAGAACCAATTTGCAGTACCGCCAAAGCTCTCACAATAGTAGGTTTAGAACCAAATTTGTAGAATTAAAATTATTTCTACTAAACTTCCTTTCAAGAATAAAAGATGCTGACTAGAAAAGAAGATTTTTTTAAGAAACCAGTTGGTGCAAATATCGATTTTGCTACAAATGCTAAGTCTATGGGAGGAGATCATCATTTGCTATAAATGAACTGTAGCAGCGATTTTACTACATTTCAATTTAATAACTGTCATGCTGCATTCAGTGAGACTCCAATACTCTGAAAAGAACTTAAAAAGTTCTTGTGCAAAGCACTTGCTAAATATAAAATACAGAACAAATTATATAAATGTAAATATAAGTTTGTAGCGAATAAAATTACTAAACCATAGCCCAGATTATGGGGTTAAATTTAATTATTATGAATTGTCTAACTGTGGACGCGCAGGACGTTTTGCGTTTTAACAATTACAAAAGCTTATATAATATTTTCAGGAAGGTAAATGTGGCAAATCTTCTTAGGATGTGAGTGATAAGCCACCCACATTTATATTTAAAGAAATTAAATAATGAAGAATCTATATGAATGCATGCATGTCGCTCGCATTGTGAAAAAACAATGGTTTCAAGACTCATCAGTTTTGAATAACATAATTCTCCTCCCAGCATGGACACCTGCAATCCCGAATTTTGAATTTCGAATTTGTTTTATTATCTAGCTTATATTTTGCAAACTTTTAAAGAATTTTTACTTACAAACTCAACGCTTTTAAAGGAAGCAATTGCAACAATGTACGAAAAAAATTATCTCCAGCGCACGAGACTATCTATCGGAAATTCTAAAGATACGCTGTTTTCAAATATTTAGAGTCCAACTTGGCGTTAGCCTAAATGCTCTCGAAATGCATATGAATTCATAAATAGAAAAAAACGCCCGTTTTGGCGTAATATAAAATCTGTTTGAAATGTTTTTTGTGTTAATTTAATATATGTATTTCCTATTAGAGAGTTGCTCACTTTCATGATCTAATTTTGATTTAATCATGATGGCTTGTTTTATTTATATATATGATAAAACATATGTAAATCAAAATTCTAACATTTTTGCGAATGTTCCTTTGCTCTTCATTTTCATATGGTTACTTCTCTTCCCCATCCTGTATATAGTATATGCTTAAAATAAATCGCTCTAAAAGGCTTCATTTCAAATTTAAGCCTTCTTTAGTGATTCTTACATAAGTAGTATACATATTCTTTAGTCATTCTTACTATTCTAATGACGCAGATACTTCCAAAAGGCTTCAAAAAATAGTAATGTAAGTTTTGGGAACGGAAACTTAAGCAGCCTTCAGAGAAAAGGTTGAATTAAAAGTAAACCAGTCTTAACCAGAATTTCATATTACACACGTAGCATTCCCTCCCTGCTTCTCAGTTTTACCACTTTGCTGTTTCCGCATTTCCTGTTTACTTGCAAAATTGGAAAATTTACCATAGAGCAACTTCTGTGCCATTTATTTGTTTTTTATTAATAAAACTGAAGAAATATATCCTAAAGAAAAGCAACGGATTCTTCAACTGGCCACGATTGCAGTTATTGCATTCTTCATGAATCAGCTTTCAGCGAAGTGTAGCTAAGTTGTGTTATAAAACTTGCAAACACAGATACAAACACGTATTATATGCATATATATGTATGTGTATATATTTAACATTTCGTCCAATAAAAGAAGTAAGTCATTTACTCTGAATTTTAGAAATCTAATTTTGTTATTTGAATCCCATCTATATTTATAAACCCGAATTAAATGTTTCAAGTAACAGCTATAAAGAGATTAAAAATAAATTTAAGAATCTCTCCCATGAGTATCTATCAGAAAATCGAATTTAAAAATGCAACTCTGAGTGTGAAAATTTTGTTTGCTCGTGTAAACTAATAATTCAGAAGGTTAACAAAACAGTGTATATATTTTGCTTTTCATATCACAGTGGTAGCAAACATGCTATTGTTATCTACGACCATTCTATAATTTCACAAAAGAAGCAAAATTAGTGCTTAACAAAGAATTTAATTAGTTTTAAAGAAAAAAAATATTTTCTTCTATTAAATAATTTAGAAAAAGTTTACTTTGATTTGCAAGTAAATTTCTAGCTAAAAAATAGAGAAATTAAAATGTGAGCAAAACTTTATCAAGGTAGTTGCTTGTTCTCTAAAGTTAAACAAGCTTTGTTCCTTCTAGGAAACGGGAACAGATTTCACATGATTTCCATGTTTGTACTCAGCATTTCAGAGCAACGACCTGTTGTTAAACTAATGATAGTTGTTTAAAGGTTATAAATTACTCATCATAGGTGAAACTGATAAACTTAGTTATTAGGCATTAAATGTCCCTGAGAATACCTTGGTTATTCTTAATTGCTAACCAATTGCCTACTATATGCAAATGAGCATTGTTGACCTTTCCGACAAAGGCAAATCCTCGAGGTCACAATCACTATAACTCTCATTTTCCTATGAAGTTGATGAATGGATTCGAATGTATAATTGTTTATTTTCAGTTCTTATGAAAGAATAAAGAATGAAATGGGATTTCATTATTTTCTAAGAATAATACTAATATCAATCAGGTTCTGTGATCATAAAGACATTTTTCTTCGGTTGTAATCAGTTATTAATATTTGATTAGTTTACAGCACTATTAAATGCCGTGATATTTACTTTTAGATGAATTTCAAATGTAGAAAAGAATCTGAACTCGCTAGTAAAGATTGGAAAGAAATTATCGTGAACATACCTAACTTTGCGAACTTTTTGATGACTTTTAGAAGTCATTACAAATGTTAATAAACTGACAAATTAAGCTAATAGGAGCTATATTTAGTAAATAAATAGAGAGAACTACACATAATATGTAAAAGAATTATACAAACCTATGAAAAAAGATCATATTTTGTGTTGTTTAAAAAGGAATGATAGTAGTACCTGATGACTTTTAGAAGTCATTACAGATGTTAATAAACTGACAAAGTAAACTAATTGCGGCTATATTTAGTAAATAAATATAGAAAACTACAAATAAAAGGTATTTCATATTATTATGCAAACCAATGAAATAATATCATATTTTGCGTTGTTTAAAAGGAATAATAGTATTACATCTAACATTAAATAATATTTTGTAACTTCCAAATAAATAAAAACACCTTATTTGAAAATTGATTTATTATTTCCTAATATCCCAACCCAACGGCGACAGAGCGGTAAAGTCGCTGAAAACTGGTCGTTCGGTTCGTGATTCGAATCCCGCGAACGTGCTGGCTGCCTGGGCGTTTTCGTGTTTTTATCCCATGTGTGATGCGTACACGAGCCTGCTACCTTTAGAATGTCCACAATAGATGCATTCCTCCCTTTAAGCATATCAGCACTCGAGGCTTTGCTGTAATCTCATAAAACAAAATCAAATCCTAATAGCTCATTCGATACGGATAGTTCAAAATAAATACTCAATTAGTGCAAGCTGATTTTGACTAGAAATTTGAGAAAAATGGTGATATTTTATTAATGGCATTAAGATAATCTTATATAGTATTTGTAATAAGAACCCGATCTACCAGTACTTATAAAAAATTCCTGTTTTTGTTTGAAAATTCGCGTTCTAAAGCATTCAGAACAAGTTACAGAAATTTTATTGTCAGATTTCATTTGCTGTAGTTAATATGGTAGTTAGTATGACTGTAGTTACGTACGGCAGGTATCACAGCAAACTCATAAATACAAACGACATTATAAAGCGAAAGTTATACGTTGTATATTATAGAGCAAGCACATGTAGGCTATTTCTTTAAGACAGGAATAAAGTTCATTTACTGTTACAATTAAAGAGAATATAATTTTTCATATGATTCCGGTTTAAAACAGCTACTACTCAGTTATGATGTCCCAAATGCAATGAGCGTACTTGATTCATTTTCTGCTTTAAAATACTCTTTCAGTGTTATATTCGTTTTCCAGTTTGAGGCCAAAAAATGGCATTAGATTTACCCAGCAAAATATATATTTCATTCACATAAGCATTTTATTACGCGAATAAAAATTAAATCAAAATTAAATTATTTAATTCAAATCCCTAGAGCTGAAGAAATTTAACAAATTTTAATTTAAAATTTAACAACACCCTAAAACGCAAAACGTATGATGTTGCTTCTTATGCTCATTTGTCTAAATGATTCTGATCAGATTGGCTACTTATGTGTTTTGCCAAAGGGCTTTTAATTTCATTTTGCCATTTGTGTCGTCCACTATAAAAGGTGTTTCATTTTTCAAATTGTTACCACCGAACATTAGAGCTCTGCATTATATTTAATAAAATTAAATAATGAAGAATCTGCATGAATATATCGTTACAGATTTCGTATTTATTTAGCTATTTATTTAGAACTGTAATTAAAATTTCCAGCCGAACTGGAAGCCCGAATTTGGAATTTTGTTTATTATCTATTTCATATTTTGTAAAACCTTAACGAAATTTTAAATACTAAACGATTTGAAAGCGAGGGATGACAACACTGTACGGGAAACAATATTTTTATCTCCAGCGCAGGAGACTGTATCGGAAATTCTAAAAATGTGCTGTTTTTAAATATTTTGTGATACTGCTATTGAACTGAATTTTATGGTTTACGTGCGAAGAACCGTGATATTTAATAAATAAAGGTAACACATAAAACGCCCCTTTGAGGGTAATATAAAATCTGGAAGCTTTCAGATTTTTTATTTTATTTTATTGATATTTTTTACACAAATGTTCATGCTGTTAGAACTACGTGACTGCGCAGTAGATGAGTTAATGACGTCAAAGTAAATGTTCTTCTCTTCAAAGGAATACGTTGAATAAAGTATATACAAGAAACTTTGCTGCGTATGTAGTACATATGAAGGAAAAAACCAAAGCCAACACTAATTATCCTCACGTATGCACCAAGACTCGAAAAGGAATTATTGAAATATAATGATTTTAGCCACAGACGTTTGAAAATGGATTCAAATGCAAAAATGTTCGCATATGATGTTGAAAATCTCCAATAATGACAAAAAAATTATATGTTACGTATTAAAATTATAAAAACGCCCACCAATATCCAACTGACTAAAATCGAGCGCATTCCTTAAGTGTTATATAACGGTTTGCATCTGATTGCTACCTGCAAGATTTACTTCATGATTTTACCCCTTGAGTTATATAAAAGGAAGTACGTTTCCTAAAATTCCTCCGCAATCATCTGGTCCTCAAAACAAAATCAACCGTCTAACAATCAAAATACAGAAATATAATTCCTTCATAAATTAAAACCCAATAAATGAAATTCATTAAAATCATTCAACCCAATAAATGAAATTCAGCTTTCAGCTACTTATAAATGAAGCTTGAAAAATTGAAAACCGGAACTTTTAAGAAAGTCCTAATGTATAGTAGCGAAATAAAGACAAACGCTCTTTCGAAAATAGATGTTTTGCATATTTCACAGCTTTTGTGAAATATATGTAGAAATAAAAAATGAACCTATCAATTCTTTTTGTAGAAACAAAACTGCATTTACGTATTTTGAGCTAAAAGACAAAACAATTTAAGTTTTGTAACATGCTTCTCGCATATGAAAATAGTTACACAAACAAAATCTAATATGATGCACTAAAAATATCCAAAAGTACGATTTAGGCGTTTTTGAGAGCTTACGTTGTCATTTTGGGCACATTTTATTTTGGATACTTATCATCTGAACTTCACTTTAAGCACTGTGCTGTTTCCCCCAACATCCAGCTCTAACATTGTTTTTTATAGTATTTGAATATTTTTAATACTAAATATTTGCTGAACTGTGCTTAAATCGTTACTGACTCTAATACTATAAAAATTATAATTAGTATACTTTTAAACAAGCGAAAAATCGTCCTACTCAGAGAAGCCAAACAAACCCTATATCATGTAATCAATAGAAAAATTTAAAGTTGACAAACAGATAAAAAATGATAGCATTTTTAATCAGATGACTTAATTTTACAAAAGATTGCGAGGTTTTAGAAGTCTTTCACTTATTGTAACTTGTAATCAAACATTTGGTAGACGTTAAGCGATTACCGTTAAGCCTAGAAGTACCACAGAGACTTGAGAAATATGTATGAGTCACTTTATGTAAAACTAAATGAGTTGGACAGAAGGCAACCCTGGGTGCCTACAAATCCGCCAGCATTTATGGCGTGAACTTAAGGTAGAAACTCAAAGGTAAATTTAAATTTAAATAAATAGTAGCTAAAGGCTACACAGGCTGATTTGACGCGAAGTTGGCTCGGAGTTTACCGACGTGAATTTAACTATCGGCAAATATTATGGAAAGTTGAAAACTGGAATTCTTATCTTAGAACAGAAACCTAGTGGCTTTCAAGAGGCAGAATGCGCTCTTGTTAACAATTTTAAACCCTCACTTAAATGCAAGCGAACTAGTTTGCATTCTGGCGGGAAAACGGACAGAGATAAGTCACAGTAAAGATTCAAAACATAAAATAACTTGTTATTTAAATTAAAGGAAACCTCGCAATCTTACATATTTTAAGTAATTTAAATTTTTAAAGGATGCAAACTTTCTTTCGCGTTTAGTTAAATGTGTAATTGATATCGTAAATCACAATTCTTCAAAATGAATTTCGGCAACAACAGAGGACTCATAAGGTCGGGGTTTCAAAGCTAATATTTTTTTTTTAAGTTTACTTACTTCGGAACAAAATAAAGAGAAGCAATTTCGTCAACCGAACACAGATTTATAGCTGGAGTTTTTTTAAGGGGACGGTGGACTTTAAAAATTAGTTTTATAAGTTTTTGTGTTTACAACAAGAAATTTTATACATATATAAAATACATGTTCGAAATTTCAAATTATTTTAAACTTAAAGTTTTTAAAACAAATAATTAATTATTTTGATTAAAGATTTAAAATGCTCCTTGCGCTCTAATTTTTAACATTTTCCCCAATTTTTCTTTTTAGTTATAAAGACTTGACAAAAGTTTTTGTGTATCCGTCATTGAATATGATGGATAAAAAATTTTTAAAAAGGATTTTTGTGTATTTATAGATAGGTTTCGACAAAATGTCACCTTTTGTTAAACAATATCGCAAGTTTAAACTTCTTAATAACCTCACGTGCAAAAATGCATAGATAGATCTATTGTAACATATAACAAGATAGTTTCTTCCAAATATCATTCATTTGTAACTAAAAATGTGTCGCATGGAGCATTTTCAAAACATACGAACTGCGAAAAAATTTGTTGTAAGAAAACCGGATTTAAAGTTTTTCTTCAAACTTTCCTTTAATACATGGTCATGAGAAACAGCAAATTAACTTTAAATATGAATTTGTAAACACTAGATAATATTTTCGTATCATTTAACTATTTTTAATATCATAATATTAAATATGACGAAATTAAACATATCGCAAATTGGTATGTGAGGCGAAGTTATAGACAGAAACAATTTATGCATTATATCCAACGAAACATTTAAAATACACAAGCACTATATGTTTTACCTTCATTTGTTACATTTACAGTATCATTTAATGTTTTACAATATTTTTTACTATTTCCGTTTTTTCCCAAGCAGCTAAACTTTTCTTTTTGCTTTGGTTCAAGCGACGTTAATCACGCTTTTTTGCAACAAGTAGGGAAAACAAGTTTGTTTCCTCCTGTTCTAAGCGTATAGCATTTACATAATCAAAGATAAATTCATAGTTGTGAATACTGACATTTCTAGCCATTTTGTTTTAGAAATAAACACTTCTTTTGGGCAAATGTATAAATTATAACATCAGTAAATAACTGTTGAAATACTTTTTTTTACAATTTCTCCAAATTTTAAAGGGCAAAGTTAACGTTGTGTACACATTTTAAATGCTGGTAACTTCTTATTAAAAATTAGAATATTTGAGCTCCGATTTTTGCATACAATGTAGTTACGTATATGAAATAATACCAGAATAAAAAACAAATTCATATTTTGGTTGATTTTTAGCTACTTTAAAGTCCACCTTCCTCTTAAAGTTAAAAAAGAAATCTCTGCTCAAAATGCATATGTCTCGAAGTCAAAGAGAATTACGGCCATAAAATCATAAGTTATAAAAATCTATCCTGAAATACCCTATGTCTGGACTTTAATAGCCAAGCAGCTTCTTAGCTTGAACTATGAAAGAAGGCTTTAATTCTAGTGCCAGGTTATACAGGTTACTCAAAAAGTCATTTGCCGTTTCTGAGATCTTCTTGAACACGTCAATACCTGGATACGATATGTGAACAAATAAAAAGTTAAGCACCTGACGACACTACGGCAGATGAGGACTTATCAAAGATAACTTTCAGTTTTTGACAGCGAACATTGATTTACAGAATAACAGGGAAAAAATGCGACAGGGATAAATTTCAGGTGCAGCTGCGAGCGCCCGGGGGGAGGACCTAGAGTTATCTTCCACTTTCATCGCCGGCCCAGTTCAAGGCCTGTTGGGGTCACTGGGCCCTTCGCTACACGCGCGGAATAACGAGCTTCAAGACGCGTTGCAATATCGAAGTTTTTCTAAACTGGTATTAGTAGGGAACGTTTTGGATGACGCAAGTTATATGGGGGGAACAGATTAGTTTTTTCACCTTCGAAGCAAAGTTAAGACCAAAAAAAAATAAATAAAAATATGGGAATTGCTCCCACGTATCTTTCATATTTGATAGCATCAGAGGTCTTTACACTTTTTCAATTAATACAGTATGCAATATTTTAGCATTAAGATTCTTCCAGAACTCAAGAAATACTTTGAGCTGTATTTCTTAAGCCATTCATCTTAATATACGCTTTTACCCTAGCCTTTAGAAGCAGTTTAAAAATAGTAACTATATTCTAAGCGTACTGCAAGTAATATTGCAAAAAATTATCTTCATTACATTTGCAAATAAGAACATTTATTTTTGGTGTGTACACACCAGTTGTTTTGACTGAATACTTTTTTTAAAGCTTCAGGTTCGCTTGCATATTGCATTTTTCATTCTGGTTTCACACAAATTTTAGTGCAAAATTGGTATTTATCACAATCCCGAAAACGTAACTCTAAAATTAAAAATAATAGGGAAAAACAATAGAAAAAGGAAAAACTCGTGTAATTGGCCGCTTTGTTAGTTTTAACACGCAATGGACGGCCATTTTGCTTTTGTATTTATTTTTACTCAAGAGACGGTTTTGGCTATTTATGGGTCATGGATGTAGGTTACGTTTAAGCTATTGATTCAAAACTAATTTAAACTATCTCTTCAGACGAATTACAAACTTCGTCTAGAAGAAAATAAATTCACAGGACATACAGTATTCACAGAGGATATTTAAATGTCCTTCTACAAGAAGAAGAAGAACCACGTTTTCAATGTGGTCCTTCTTGTTGCAGAATTACTCATTTATATTTTTAGTTTAAAACCCTCTAACCGGCAAAACCGTACATATACGGCCTAGAATATTTTTTGTGCATATATACGTGTATATTAAAATATGTCAAAGAAATTAAGGCAATATATTAAAAGTACATAAATCTAGGTATAAAATACCAGGAAATGTTTTACATTAAATCAAGGAAATAATTTTTTCTGGTAGTAGTCTTGGGAAATTTGTGGTTTCTTAGCGAAAACCCTGGCCGGTCAGAGGGTTAAAAAATGTGTATCCTCATACGAATCTTCTCTGAAGTTTTCTAGCTTATTTTCACTGCACGCTACCACGAAGTTCTTTTGTGAAGTTGCACAATTTTGCTAAATAAGACAAATTTTGACGAGTCAGAATTGTTTGATAAAACTTAGCTTCCGACAGGCCCCTTTTTTTTGTCTGCAATTTCCTTATTCCTATTAGAAGTACAGTGGTCTTGTAGAAATTATTGCACAGAAAGTAGTAGTTCATTTCAGAAAAACTACAGAGAATTATGAGTGCGACAGAAAACACGACTAGGGAATCTAAAAATTTCTCAACCTTAATTTTGAATTTTTTACAAACCACACTTTTTTAACATATTTCTCAGGGGCAGTTTAGTTTACAAAGAAACTGGACCCGCAGAATTATGAAAGAACTTCATAAGTCCTTAAAATATATCTGGGTGGTCATGAATAGTATTACACATGTTTCGTATAATACTAGATGTCATTCGGGGTTGGATCCCCGAACCTTGAGTGGGTCGATAAAATGAGCCCCAAGTTTGCTTGAGGACAAAGCACCAAGGGGCTTGCTACAATCTGAGCACTTGTACAGAGCATATGCTCAAACACCCTAGGCCCATGGTCAGGAAAGCAAGATATCGAGGCACTACAGACCATGGCCCACTAGGGCTTTTGCGCCACTCAGTTTAGAAGCATCAGTAGTTGAGCAGTATGGGGATGATAATTTATTGATAAAGTCCTGGTTTAACTATCGTTAGCCGAATCTCCTTTTCAGGATTTTCTTTTGTTACTCGTGTCATATACGGTAGTCAGCACTTAATGTGAACACGTTTGTCCAAGGGTATTTTGAAAACGTTAACCGAAGAATAACATTAAACGATGACAAAACATCTCCTTTAAAGTGGCAGAGGAATCTAACTAATTTAACATAAATATATAAAAATATATAAATAGGTACTTTTACTATACTTTAACTAGTAAAGTGCAAAGGCTCGTTTTTGAACTGCTCGGAAAGTTTTGGGAAATTACTTGAACGACGCTACACCATTAAATTTAATATTCGAAAGACATTCCTCTTTGGAAGAGTGTATGCTAATGTAAAATTTTAAATTATGCCAAAATGTATCCTTACGTTTTAAGTGATATTTCTAGAGAATGATTTTTCAAAAGAAAAGAAAAATAATTCTGCAGAATCTTTTGGGGGTTTCTGAAGAAGAAAGACTAGCGGCTGATCGCCCTCAAAATAGGTAAAATTACTCAAAATATAAGTCAAACTAAAGCTGCCCTTTTTTGCTTAATTTTAAATTGATGCCCTAATTTGAAACGAAGCTGTATGGCGACTTAAACCCTGAAGTAGCAATATTTCTCTCTCACTTGGCAATTTTTAGCATTTAATTGGATTTCAGTCCACGAATTTATCTTTTATTTGGGTATTTAAGCTGCAAAATTATTATATAATAGTTTAATCACATTAAATCAGTTATTAATCGTAATAAGTGATATATTTTCCATGTTTTCATCTATAAACCCTTCTATTGCCATACAGAAGTTACACTTGAAAACGTATTTACTTTTATGCTGTCTTCTTCGCAATGTTCCGTAAAATTTATTTTTTGGTTGGCAACTGAAATTATCATACGCGCATAATCAGTAATTTTTAATAAAGTTTGCATTTATAAAACGTGTATCAGTTTTCAGGAGAGAACAATGAAATAGGGATTAATAAGACAGAAATTTGGTATTATGGTACAGTGAAAGCCAGGAAACTAAAGAATGACAACATATTCGCTTATGGAACTTAGGCAAAAGCTTTCAAGGAAATTACGAATTGCTTGTAAAAGAATTTACCATACAGTCGAAAAGCCCAAATAAAAGACGTTCATGATTCACATCAAAAGAAGGTTTTCTAAATCTTAAGTAATGCAGTATATGTTAGATTTTTATCTGATGTGACGTAACGTTTCCTTGGTACTGGGATGTGACCTTCTTAAGAAAAGCAATATTTTAATTAGTCTTTGCATATTTGTATTGTACGACTGTCGTTTTTCTTACACAGTGATTTTGTGTTTTATGCAGTTTCAAAATTACCTTTTTAATTATAAGCAATTTGAAAACATTAAACACGCCGACACAGGAGCAACTTTTGATCGAAATTTGTCTTGTGGAGCCATCATATTTCTGGCGTTTCTTTGAAAACTTAACAGTGTTTTACAAGCTAATACACAAATTTGCTGCAAGATTAATGAAATCGGATGTCATTAAGACACAACTCTATATTTCGTTCTTACCATACGCTTAGAATAAAAATGTTATGTTGTAAGGAAATTACATTGAAAAATCGAGAAACGTCTGCTAGAGTTTTAGTAAGCCTTCGTAATAACTTTTAAAATTTTTGAGTTTTGCTGTCTACTACATCTTTACTGAATTATTTAGTGATTATTAAAAAATGCTGATTTCACTGTAACGTCGTCTTCAGTGTTAGTCCTAGCATTATTGTGTATATACTGGACATTTCTGTGTCATTTATGTTTCCTTAAACAAGAGACTGCGTGAAGTGTAATACTGTTTTACACGACATGCATATTATAACGGTCTTTGTATAAATTCCAAAGCCTAAATTAATTTAAAGTAGATGCAAGAGTAGGATTAGTTTACACGCAAAATGCATGCACAGTATTTTGGAATCGTCTTTGACAACGTGGTTTTTGACACATAATTTCATAGAATAAGAATTTACAATTTGAAAACAAAAACAAAAAGACAGGGGAAATGAACACACATTTCAAAGTTCCCAGTACTTAAAGATAGCCCTAGAGCCTTATAAATGATTCTGGAACGTTGAATTCGAGCTTCTGACTTCATTGCAGAGCGACATACAATGCGTTTCTGTACATAAATGCTCATTTAAAAGATACAGAAGGATAGAAACTGTTGGTTGTAATAGGATGAGAGATACCGATGGTAAATAATCAGTTTGAGGCTTAGGGGAAGGAGTAAAAAAGTTTGATCCTGACAGTTCAGTGAAAGCTTTGTAAGGATATCTTTGAAGGTGCCTATTTTCATCGCCTATTATGAGAGGTTTTTTTTTTCTTCTCCCTGACGTTGTTATCATTTAGGAGTTAAATGTTGAGATTTCGTTTACTACACGATCCTGCATTTTGAATCAATTCCAAGCTATCTCCTCTGGCAGCACTTATAAGATATTTTCTCCCTTCTTTCTGCATGCCTTCGGGGCGTAACGGTAGCACACTCGGGGCATAGTTGAGAGGTCCGGTTCGAGTCCTGGTGAAGGTACTGCACATTTTTTACCTTCCTGACATCGAAAATAACCTAACGCTGTACAGTAGCGCCCGAACAGAAAAAAAGTAGTGGATGATGATTCACCAACACCACTATAATTTGGCGATTGGATCCCCTAATCCCTAGAAGCTCTTTAAAAAGGGGATTATATAAGGTTGTTGTTGTTGCAAGGGGTTAACCCCCGGCCCCCTGGGCTGAAACAAGTTCAGCCATCTGGCCATAACAGAAGCCAGCATATAAGGTATTTTCTCCCTCCTTCCAGCATGCCTTCGTGGTGTAACGGTAGCCCTCTCAGCGTGCATTCGTGAGGTCCAAATTCGAGTTTCGGCGTGGTCATTTTTCATTTGTCACGTTCCTGCTTGAAAAAAATTACCTAATGTCTCTACAGACTGACTAAAATTATTTAGTCGTCCCCAGCTAAGGTTAGAGACATTAGAGGATTTCAAAAACTATCTCGCTATAATAGTGTTGTTTTCTGAAGAAATACCAAGCCCAAACTTTTAGTGTGACGAAAAAAAAAGGAATCCCGATAATTTTGTCTTAAATCCTCTTGTTTAACAGTCGATCTCAATCTCACGGTTTATGAACACGTACACAGAAAATAAACGCAATGTTATTTATGAAAATCCTTGACATAAATATATTTGCCTTTAAAAAAGAGTCTAAAAATATGAATCATTTCCAGATATTTCTTGTTTACTTTGTAAATATTTGCAAGACAACGACATGCTTCGTAGCGCTTTTTAAATTAAGGTGTTAAACACTCACTCTTTCAAGCGAGAGCATTTATGAGTTATTCTCCTAACAATTTTCGCATCACTAATTCTTGTTTCAAGATGAGTTTCACCGAAATCCATTGAAAACTTCTCCTGCACGAAATTACTTTGGAAAATTTAGAAGTTAAAAAAACATGCCTGTTTATACTTAAAAATTTAGAAGTGCATTGGAAAAAAAAAGAAAAAGGGGGGGATTGATTAATTATTTGCTCGTAGTCTTAGAAATAGAAAGATTCAATTTCAGTGGAAATGTGTACCACAAAAACCAACTTGAAAATAAAATTTAAAACTCAATACAGGTTCAAAATAATAATACTTTTTTTCATACAATTTTGAATACATCTCTCAAAGTGTGCGATTAAGAAGTTTATTGAAAAGGGGAAAAACGCAACCTCTCACAATGGAAGCAAACAAAAAAAGGAGAGAAATAGAATAAAATATATGGCATCAGAAAATGATACATCTGGGAAAGTTAACAAAAACCTCTAAAAAAAGGAGTAAAAATGGACATCAAAAGGAAAAAGTGTAATGCTTCTGAAATTGGATGATGTAATGGAATCATAACTGCTGAAATTTAATTTTGCAGGTATAACAGGCCTGTAATTATCCAAACTAACTGGGACTACAGTCCCAACAGCTCACTAGATTCCTGTTTATCTAAACTATTTATTTATTTTAAGAAAAATAAAGGAATTTTACCTTTCCGGGTATTGTAATTTATTTCAACTTAGATTATACAATAAAAAAGAAATATTTTCATTTCTGCAAAACCAAGAAACATGCTGTTATGAATTTTGTTTTTAGATAGGTCATTTGAGTCGAATTATAATTAAATTTGTTGTATTTCCCCGTGGAATGCAGCGGGAGACAAATTTAAGAGAAAGCTATGACAGAAAAGTAAAAATACAAAAGCACGTGCATTTAACATTGAGTACATAGATATCTCGGTAGTTTGCATTGAAATTGAATAAATGTAATTGATCACTATGTTAGCAGTAACCGTAATTCCACACTCCTATTGCATTCCAGTAATTTTGAGAAACAGAAAGTACTAGAAATATCTTGCGACTGGTTGAAATCTAGAAAAGGTCGGAGAGATAGTTCTAGTGAGTTGCTTAATTACTGTTGTTTCGAGTTGTTTAGTTCCGCGAGAACTAGCTTTCTCTTTAGATGCTAGAGTATTGCGTTGTGTTTAATGTTTTTAGCAGTTTGTATGTAATAACTGATATATATATATATATATAATGTAATGTTGTAAGCAATATGTTGTTGTTTGTTGTAAGTAATATATAAGTAATAAGTTTGTATATAATAAGTACTGATTGGATATTGTGAACACTTCTACGAATATCTCTGAGAAACGTTCTAGAGTTGCGATCTATTTCTTTCGATAAGAATAAATCTTATTAACCTATCATCGGACTTTTGCATTCAATCTATTACGAACCCTACGCTTTTGGGGATTGGATCCCCAAAAGCCCGGTCGCCCTTTAAAAAAGGGGAGTATATAAGGTATTTTACCCACCTTCTTCGCATGCCTTTATGGTGTAGTAATCAGCACGCTCGACGCGTAAACGAGAGGTCCGTGGTTCGATTCCCGGCGAAGGCGTTGCTCCTTTTTCATTCTTCTGCTTCCCTCCCCCCCAAAAAAGTCCTAATGACTCTAGAAACTGAAAGTATTCTTAAATCGTTAAAGAATGTTTTTATTTCCCTTGAAGCAATTTGAAATTGTTTATGACGCTGGATATACTTGCATTTCTAATTTCCTCATTAATAATAGTACGTGGTTCCGCTGCAGGGACCATGTGCTATTTTTACAACACGTATTACAACATTTTATTGCGAGTACTGTAAAAGCGATTGAAAGCCTTATGCTTCTGAAATTAATGTTATTTAATTCAAATAATAATTAATTTAAATATTGAATTAAACATCCTGACGATTTATCTTGAAGTTTTTATTCGTCTGTTTCAGTTGCTGTACTAGCATCTGTATATTACTAATCTAAATAAGATACTTGCAGTGAGAATTCGGGTAAATGTTATTGCTTCTCCGGTAAATACAAAATTGAGATGCATTTCAATGAGATGGAATGCATGTATGCAATGTCTGCTTGCAATGCAGCCTTTTGTTAAAATTTTATTTATATTATTATTGCCCTAGACCTGAAAAATAAATGAGTTTTTTTTATAGTAAAAGAAAGTAATAAAAATACAAAATATTCATATGTAATTGTGTTGCAACATCTAATATTTCCTAATATTATGAGAGATTCGTAAATAATAGTTAAGCGAGTAAGTTTTAAGCGAAGAAGAAGTTAGATTGCACACATAAAAATTGTGTGATTTTTACTGAACATTAAATGCTTCGTACATTTTCATCCGAATGTGGGCATCTGAAAGCCCAAATTTGAAATTTGGAATTTGTTTTATTATCTATGTCATATTTTGTGAAACTTTGGCGAATTTTTGATTAACAAACTCGATGAGCAATGGCAACACTAACTATTGAATGTAAAAAAATGTAAAAAAAAAAAAAAAA
>KK120539.1:185572-218058 GCA_000611955.2 Stegodyphus mimosarum | reverse complement strand
AAAAAAAATAAAAAAAAAAAAAAAAAAAAACATTTTTATCTCCAGCGAGCGAGACTGTGTGACGGAAATTCTAAAGATACGATCATTTAAAAATTATTTTGCGGTATTACTGTTGAACGGAATTTTATGGTTTAACTGCGAAGAAATTTAAATATTTAAATAAAGGAAACACATAAAACGTTAAAAAAAGTCCCTTTTGGCGTAAAGTAAAACCTGAAAGCTTTCAGATTTTTTTTTATTTTATTTTTTTTAATTTCTTAATTTATTACAAGAATGTTTACGCTTATTTTGTTTATGCAAATGCGTTTTTAACTCTCTTTAAAATATTTTTTTCGAAAATGTTCGAGTTTAGCATTTTATTGCATTATAACAGAAAGCATATCTGCTTTAAAACTGAATAAAATATTTTAAGATTTAATATCATTTTGGAAACTATCGGTTTTTTAAGCGAAGGAGAATAAGTGTTTTAATTTTCAGTTCAGTTTTATTATTAAAAATTTTGGTTCCATTTTTATAAATTTATCTTAAAATTTCTTGATTAGTATGCTTGTGCATAAATGTAATGTAATATATCGAGTAAAGGAAAAACGGCTCAAAAGAATCGTTTTCACTTTTTAACGATTGATGGTGTTGTATTCTAGAAAGAAACCCAGTTGTTGAAGAAAATAATACGACTTAAACAAAGGTATTATAATTATTATAACAGATAACTGATTAGAATGCATTTATTTAGAAGGAATATAGTAAAGTATAACGAAATGTAGTATATTTTTAAAGTTAAGCATTACAATGTAATGACTTAAAGTACGGTAGATTTTTCAGAAGTCATAAGAGTTCATAATTTCATTTTAAACTGCTAAATGATTTCAATGAGTAAAATTTTCTCTGAAAAACTCATATACCTTTTTGTATGTATTTCAAAACAGCAAATTTTAAAATCGAAGATCATTTTAAGATTATCGTGTTAAAAATAAATTGAAATACGTTATATACTGCGATTTTAAGATTCTGTTAATAATAATTAACATGAAAATAATTTAATATTTTTTGACGTTTCATTAGAGAATGTGTCTTCAAATACAATTATCAATTCGAAATAAGTTCTTCCGTTCTAAGAGTAAAAATTAAACCCTGCGACGCAAGTTTCCTTTTGACAACCCAACAGCTGTAAATTTCACTAACATGTGATTAAATCGCAAGTGAACTTTCTAGAAACATTTTCTATTGATATTGTCCTTGCAAAAGCTTGTTGTAATATGTTTGGTTTTATAATTTATGCAAAACTCACTACAGAATTTTAGTTTTGTTTTCAATAACAAAACTTTAACTAGACGTCAACATCTAAATTGTCCCGTCCTTCACACAAACCTTATTAACGGGCAATGTTTAGTGTTGAACAAGAGTGAAATTTCTGTGTGACGTCATAAACCGAGGATTCTGACCCAGATACGGAATCTCTTGCAAACAGGTCGTTTGGGCAATCGGGGTCGAACATTCTGATTCGATAGCGTCTTGCCTCAGTCCTTGCTGGGCCTGGACATTGGGGGTCAACCCACGTGCATATATATACCCATATATATAAAGACAGGAACCTAACTAATAGTAACCATTCCTCCATTCACCAATTGGATTAACTACAAACCCATAGAGAAGCATCATGAAGTATCTTTGTGCTATCGTCGTATTTCTGGCTTTGGGTAAGTTCTATTTGGTACCGAGTGGTCTTCGTTATCCATCATATGATTTTAATGAATACCTATCTGTTGATCTGTAACGTCGAGACGGTTAACTTTTATATAATATATTTTTCACCGCGATGGACTTCGAAATTCTTCAAGTCTTATATTATATTACCAATACGATAACATTTAATGAAAACCTGAAGAAAATATCTTGAAGTGTGTTTTGTATTCCCTTTCCAAGCATTATGAAATGGAAAAAGATTAATTACGTAAACTATATAGGATATCCTTAGAAGGCGTCAAGCAACTGGCGTTTGCCAGCAAAGAATAACATCAAATACTTGAAACTAATATTTAGCTCTTATCAACTAATAGAGAAAAATTCTCTGGATACACAAACTAAAACGTTAATGCAATTTTAGTCTCCATGCCTGTAAAAAATCCATATTGTTTTCTTGGAACAACTGCATCATTTAGTGGTTCTTAAAATCACAATTAAAATTGCAAAAAGCCTTCATCATTTCGCACTGCAAAGCCCAGTGACCGATTAAGGCTCTAGTGAGTTTTAGACGAATTTAAATTTGGCACCAGCTATAAATATTGCTTCTCAAAAATTAAATAAATCGTAGAATTAGCAGAGCAGCTGTAGTTGCAAATAAACTAATCCGAATTTGCTGCTTTATGAATTTTATTATGACATTTGCATTTGTTATTAAAAATGGCAACAAGTATTTTACATTGTAAAAGTGTTTCTTTCTTTTTTCTAAATTTTTATTGCTTTGTTTTCTTATTTATCATGTGTTGAAGATTGGTTCCTCAGGCTTAAACATTTGCCTTAATTATCGAATTACAGGAGTAAATATTTGCCCCTCGAATGACAGGCTTAAACATTTGCCTTATTTTATTGGTGAATTCGCTACTTAAGAATTTATTGCAAAAATATACTCTGATGTATTAGAACAGATTTGGTGGTATTATAGCTCAACGCACTTTCACAATAAAGAAATGCATGAAGTTAGTAAACATGTAAGGAAATTAAGACAAGCTTAACAACTGCAAAAAATTACACTACGTTAAAATCGATCTACATGAAGTCAGTTTTAATAAATGAGTAACAAATATTATCTTAAATTTTAAGAACGATAAAAATGTTGTCATTATTTTTCGATGTAATTTTCAGAAAACAACAGTAAAGATTTCATTAGCTACCAATTAATTAAAAATGCAGATAATTTAGTAAGTCACAACTTATTATAGATTAAATTATTATAAATTATTATTACAATTATTATCGATAACTTGTTTTATTTAATCGGAACAAGCAAACAATTAAACGAAACAAATCTGGGTATATTTAAAAGAAGGGTTTGAACACTTTCTTAGAATTATCTTTTAGAAATATCATGTTGAATTTTTAATAAGAGTTAAATTCTGTACAATGGATTTAAATAAACTTACCGAAAGAACTAATTAATGATGATTTAAATCTTAAAAAAATTATAAATGATTACACAAAAATGCATTACGCTGCTGAGTTTAAGTCAATGATTTTAAATTCAATTATATTACGTGCCTTTAATAAGTAACTTAAACGAATTCCAGCTAGCTCATTGCAATTCGCTGCATTACTTTAATACCGGCCATTCTCACCAGGTGTCCCTAAGAAGAGATTTAGTGAGTTAATAAAAAAATAATGTCTTTCTGAATGGATGCTTTGAGGGAAAAAAAAGATAAAAAAGAAAGTGGTTGGGAATGGGAGAAATTCCTTCCAGTTCATTTTTCTCTTTAATCTACTTTTGATACACGGTCGCTAGCTATCACAGTTTGGAAATGATAATCACAGCCAATTATCAAAAACTCGTTGCAGGGTTGTTAGCTCTAACCCATTTTGCATAGACAATTACTTTGCGGCGTATATTAAGGGGGATGAGGAGGGGGTCATCAAAAGAATTTCTCAGATTTGGCTTCTGGCAGGGGAGTCAATGCTCATCGCTTGGGGCAGAGGGAAAGTTTGTCTTTACAACCATTGGGATCAGTGGGTCAGCGATCGTAAAATTCTTCATTAGGATTCTAATTGCAAAACACCGCAAACTTCCTCACCAGTCATGTGATTTTGTGTCTTTTTTATCGCAAAGCATCGAACTCTGGTTCTGCTCTTAGAATATCTGCCTTAAAATAGATCTTGAAAACCAGGTTTCATATCTAAAACAAAAATCAGCACTGGTAGTAGCATAACACGACAGAAAAATAGGTCATAAAGTGAATGTGCAGAAATACAAGTTTTTGGTACCTTGATTATGTAACTGCATGAGATGTATACCGTGATGTATCAAGAACAAATACCTGAAAGATAAAAAAGATGATAATGAATGATAAAATTTGGTTAAATCCTTATCATCCAGCTAGCCACAATTTCTTAAATATAAAGAATTTAAGAAATGGATATCAAAATTTGAAATGTACTAATAAATATGTTTTCTTAAGAAATTATAACTGCTTTATAAATTCTGTGCACTCCATTTTATATTTAATCTACTACTTTCTCATCACTTTTGGGGTTATCGTAATTGAAGGATACAGTCTGAAATAACAATATAGGATTTTTTTTAACTATACCTGCTAACACACTAAGTTTTCTGCAACTTTACTAGGTTTCTGTACTCTTTTGATATACTGAGGGAGCTTTAATTTTGCCCTGTATGAAACTCATAGTGTAAGGCAATTCTTGTTATACAGGCTAATCTAGAAAGAGAGGTCACATATATCATCAAACTGTGACAGTATACTAAATCATTTGTATTCGGGCAACTATTCGTGACATCAACTTTTCTCTTTTGAAACAAAAATGGTCTTTATAACAAAAAAAACAAGAAAACAATCTAATTCACGTTTTGTTAAAACATTATACACCGCTTTAAAGTTAATTTTACCGTAACTATGATTCCAGTGAAATAAAAAGCTTCATTTTCGCAATTATCTTACGTTTCTAAGTCTGCTTTCTTTGTTTTCAAATTGGTCAGTTTGAAATGGAAGTTAAAAAAGCTAATAAAAGGGGCAGTACTTTTAAGAAATAATTTTCAGTTTGTTGTATTGTGCACAAACAGTTCATTTTCAGGTATTCTGAAATTCCTTTCACTTGATTTTGGCTTATAATGATGGGTCTTATGAAAAACATATCATAACGACGATTTCCTGCATCTTTCTAAATAAGTCTGATTAAACATTTTTGATAATTTGCGATTTTAAATGTTACGTTTCCATTAAAACTTCTCCTTAATGTGATCTCTACCTAAAGTATTTCCTACATCGTCCTCTTGTTTTAGCCAAGTAAATGAATTTCATTAAGTGGTGTTTCATAAAGTGATAAATATAGTTATTTAATCTCGGTGAAGTAAGGTATTACTGTACAACAGAAAACAAAATTTATCTGATCAAGTGTTTCACCAAACAGCTGACTGCATTTACAGTACATTTGCTCAAAAAATAATGAAACTGAATCATAAGCATAAAAATAATTTTAAGGCAAAGTTAACGTTTATATGATGGCAATGCAGGCAATTTGAAACTTACTGTGACTATGCATTGCATCCTCTTTTTACTATAATAATGTACTCTTTTTCATATACACTTAAAAATTATTTCAAGAAAGAACGTTCAGTGATACTTATATTCTTTTTCCCATACATTAAAATTCATTTGAATAAGAACGTTTAGTGATACTTATATTTTTTTTCATATACATTAAAATTTATTTGAAGAACAAGCGTTCAGTGATACTTATATTCTTTTTTCATATACACTTAAAATTTGTTTCAAGAAAGAACGTTCAGTGATACTTATATTCTTTTTTCATATGAACTTAAAATTTATTTGAAGAAAGAACGTTCAGTGATACTTATATTATTTTTCATATACACTTAAAATTTATTTCAAGAAAGAACGTTCAGTGATACTTATATTCTTTTCATATACACTTCAAATTTATTTGAAGAAAGAACGTTCAGTGATACTTATATTCTTTTTTCATATACATTTAAAATTTGTTTCAAGAAAGAACGTTCAGTGATACTTATATTCTTTTTTCATATGAACTTAAAATTTATTTGAAGAAAGAACGTTCAGTGATACTTATATTATTTTTCATATACACTTAAAATTTATTTCAAGAAAGAACATTTAGTGATACTTATATTCTTTTTCATGTACACTTAAAATTTATTTGAAGAAAGAACGTTTAGTGATACTTATATTCTTTTTCATATACACTTAAAATTTATTTGAAGAAAGAGCGTTTAGTCATACTTATGTCAATGTATGAAATGAACATATTTTTTTGTTTTGCTTCAAAAATTGTACAGATAATCCCATGATCTGCATTCTGTTTTTCTACATCTGCTAGTAAAAAGGGATTAATTTAAAATACTTCGGGAAATTCGGCACATACTAATTTTTACTATTTTTTATTTTCATATTTAACTAAAAGTTATTGTTTTTGAGATTAGATGGTGGATTTATTAGAAGAGCATCCATTCTACATCAATAAAGTTTATTTTTTGAATGTGGGAAAATAAAAAAGTGTATTAACTAAGTGTAATATCTGTGCCTACAGTTGCTTGTACCTCTGACTGCAACTATTTGTGAGTTCTATGGCTGAAAATTATCGTTATTCTACAAGCACATATAAAAAAAGAAAAGAATTGCTAAAATTTATTTTATTTTCTGAAGCTCTTTTCTGTATTAAGCTGCAACGATTCGTAATTTCGATACTTTCCAATAAAAAAAATAAATTTTAATATTTGCCAATACTCAAAAAGCATATTCTAAAATATATCTTTCTTGATCAAAAATTAAACAGGATTCCAAAATTTAATTATTTCACGTAATGGCACTTCCTTTTCTTCAGTTTGAGAGAAATTCAATTTTAATCAATTTCAGTACCGAAATTTGATATAACTTTGATCTTCAATTTGATAGGAATTCAATGCCGAATAATTTAAATTCGCTGATTTTCCTTCACGAGCGCTTTTTAAAAAGCATTTCTTTATAATAGGCATTTATAAAATTTTTCATCAACACACACTGAAATCAGAACCTTATGAACGTACGACTTCCTGAACTAGAATCAGTTATTTCCTCTGTGTGTTTAATTAATTATATTTTAGTAAGTCCTTTAAAACAAAGTTGCAATAAATAAGCACGTTTTAGCACACAGGAACATATTTTTCGTCGTTGACAAATTATTTATTCAAAAACTTTTATGTTTTTTGAACTCAAGTTTTTATTTCATTGTACTTAAGAATCAAAGTAATTACTTTCTAAGTTTAGATTCATATAATTCCTGGAAATATATATTATTTATATAAAATTTCGTGAGTACTATTCATAAGCTTCAATTCTTTCGTAAATTGATACACTTATTATAGCCCATTTTCACACTAACTTACTATTACAAAATTTCTCAGGAAACTGAAAATAATGCGAGAAATATAACTCTAAAATACGCAATGGTTAAGAATAATACGAATGTGATCTAAACATGGAAGAACGTGTACTAGAATGATTTTAATATATTTAAGCAGTACTTCTTTAGTGCTTATTCCTTTCGTTTACCATTGCAAACTCAAGGTTTAATTAATACACATTAACCAATGCCCTGCCGTAATACCTCGCAATATACAGAGTGTTTCAGAACTATTGTTCAGAAATGTGCATGGCAGTCTGGAACACGATGACAAGCAAAAATCATAAAGGACTATAGGGTCGTATGAGCTACTCCGACGCAAAGACAGTGACAGATAGACACAAGATAAATTGCAAATAATGAGGATTTCTTAGGGGATGCTTGAGGACTACATTAGAAGACTAGACTATGAACTTGGACATGGACCTGATGGTACTCGCCGTTCCTGCAAGTGCTGTTTTTGCTCATTGCTGATACTACCGGCATTCTTGCAAACGTTAATCGATCGATGCATCATAGTTGCGAGGAGTATGTTGTAACTGAGGCCACAGCCTTCAACACCTGCTTTAGCAATTTCATTCCCAACAATACTGTAGCAAATACACTTCTCCGTCTAATAAGTCCTGAATCTTTGTCACCTATCTTGCGTCCTTGTCTCTGTGTTTATGGGCATACAATGCGTCGGGATTGCGCATGCAATCCAGTGTTTCTATTTGATTATTGCCTGTTGTCTTCATCCGGACTTCTATACACATTTCTGTATAAAGTTCTGAAACACCCTGTATTTATACTGTACAGTGGAGGTAAAAGATTATGCTTGTATCGCTAATGGCAGAGTCCTGGCACTCTATCCACTTCCTCCGGTGCTATAAGCCTACCGTCAATAATAACATTTGCATTGGCGAGAATAGCGCTTGATATAAATTTACTGTCAGTTACAGTCAATCAAATGTCAATTTGAATATGTCTAGGAACAGAGAATGTAAATATCAGTTGAATAACGATAACTATCTTTCATTTATTTACTTATTTTTAAGCTACGCAGGGAAATTCTTTAGAAACAGAGGAATACTCAATTTGGGAATTAAATTCTTTAAATGTATTGCATCCGAATGTAAGGAAGTACAAAACTTTGTAAAAGAAATGCTGAAATTGGTTTATGTTTTATCGTGTATCTGATTATAAATTGAATTTTCGCCTTTCGACAGCTTACCAAACATCTGCACAATCATGCCATCTTCGAGAAGTGGATCTATGTGTTGCAACAATGATCTTCCATTACCAAGGCAGCGGCGTTCCTACTGACGAGAGCGGAGTTGCACAGTTATGCGAGTGAGTATTTAGAATATATAAGCTTCAATTATTTGATAGGGCACAATTCTAAACTTGATATTTTGCATATTTATTTAATTTTTTTAAATAAAGAACATGCAAAATAAAATTATGAAACAAAATTAAGTATAAAATGATCAAGTGAGTTAGTTATTGACTGGTTTGAATTATTTATTGTGATTTAATTTACATTTTTCTTGCGAAAGGAAATAATAATTAAATTCATTCTTTTTTTCTCATATCGATAGGCTTCAATTAAAATATTAAAAATACTAAAAAGGAATTATTTTCCTATTCACGCAAAATAAGTTCACGTTCTTAAAATTTAAGTGACACGAAAAGCATATTTATATGTATACTGCGCAAAATAAAAGAAAAAAAAAAAAAAAAAAAAAAAGTTCTATATTACCTGTTCTATTGGGCCTGATGATGAAATTCAAATTGCGTTTATCCTGTCTCCAAAGCGCGACTTGGGATATATATTAGATTTATATATAAAGCATTGTCCTAACATAGGTATTTTGACACAAAATCAGACTTTTGCAGATATAACATACCAATTTCTTTCCATATTTCGATTCTACGACTCAAATTATGCCTAGATATGAAATTTTGTAATTTTTGGTGAGAAATTTATGGAGAAATTTAAAACTTTATCTTGGCCCGTTTTTGTTTTCAGTTTGCGCCAAGCATAATTCCCTTGGCGAATTTCTTAATTTATAGCAAACTATTTTCCTTTCCCTTTTTTCATTCTGCACGCACGGAAAAAAGTCATCATTCATACTTCAAATAATTTTAACAAAGTGCGTAAACTACATTTGGCGCTGTTATCGCTTATAAGGAATATGCCAAATTTCATAACACGCCAATGTGTAAATTCACGTATATCTTAGAAAAGTTTTGAAAAAAAAAAGCTCTAATTTTTATAATAATCATTTAAAAATGCAAATTTTAAAAATAAATCATGGAAAACGTGCCGATTATATTAGATTAAACCCGAACTTCGAATTCTGGCAGAAGGAATCGAGTACGCTTAAGAAAAAAAGGAAGTACTAATATACTCTATTACCATTGAGGAGCGAAATTTTTGAGCCATAATTTTTTAAAAACTGCTCGTGCGATTTTTACAAAGCTTGGCATAATTTGAGTAGTAGAACCAAAATAGGGGAACAAATTCGAATGTCATTTCAGAAAAAGTCCAATTTTGTGTCAAGATACCTATATTAGAACACTTCTATTTATAAATCTAATACATATCCTAAGTCGCGCTTTCGAGACATAAAAAATGCGAGTTGAATTTCATCAATCGGCCCAGTAGAACGGGAGATATAGTACTGTCCCCCCTTTTTTGGGCTGTTTACCTAAGGTAATCTAAACGTAACAAAGAGTAAAATTCCCATAAATCGATGTACAGAATGTAAAACAGCAAGACGCGAATTTCACAGTACGTTTTAGTGGACAAAAAGTGGAATTTTTTAAACAATGAAAGCTTTTATTATCAGCACTTTTCGAACTATTGAATTCCAACTTTTTCTGCTAATTTTGAACTAACCTGTGTATGCATACGACATTTGAAGAAACTGAAATTATGTTGCACTAATTCAAAAGCTCTGAATTATTTTCTTTTAAACTTAATACATTTCACAGTTGAAGTTTGCAAAATGTTAATAACATTAGAAGAGATTAATCTGACTTAATAAAATACCCGATTGATTAAAGTTAAGAATTTACGTAAGCGATTTTCTAAAACATAGCTTGTACATTTAAACATAACAATTTAGATTATAATATTGGATCAAAAATTAATTTAAACTTTTATTTTTTGTTTTACAACTAATTAATTTTGCATGAAAACTATAAAGCGAATTTAAATTACTTAAATCAATAACAAAGAAACTAAAACTTGTATTTCTTTTGTACTTTAACATTCATTATAAAATATTTTATTAGATCAATCGAAGAAACATCTCAGTGTCTCAGGAATTTCACCAACAAATGCATGACTCCAGTTCAACGTGAAGTTTTAGAACTGGTGACTGAAGGATCTCAGAAGACTGTCAACGATTTCTGTTCTCCAGGATCTGAACTCAGAGCCAGTAAGTCTGTTCTCAATGATTATTTTTGTTGAAGTTGCTGAATCATATACTCTAAATGATTCCAGCAAACACTTGTGGTGGATATAAAAATATAAACCAACAATTAAAAAGTTTAATCAAAACGATTTTTGGCAGCGAATTTATATTTACATATTTGAAATCGATATCAAATATTTCAAGTGTTTCGATAGGATTAACTTAGCATAAATCTGCAATAAATTACCATTTGAGAACGAATAAATAGAAAAACGACAGTGCTTCGGCATTTTCTGTCATAGTTGGTCAAAAACGTATGTCCAATAATTATTTATAAATTTATTCATGCTTTTCTTTTCTGAAATTCATAAGAAAACTCTTTAAATGTTGTGCAATACTTTGTGGGATGCTTAAAATTTGTGTATTTTCAAATACTAACTGATTTCAATTTCAGTTACCTCTTAAATCGATTAAATAATAAAACAAATTTTTTACAATAGTTCACGAAAACAGTAATTAAGTCACAAAAACAGATTGTTTTTAAAAAGGTACTAGGCTAAGCAACTATGACAATTTATCCAAACTCTACAAAAATGCAGAAAATTACGTATCGCAAAATGCGCATTGTATTTAGTGAAGAATGTATTAGGATAATATTTAACTTTAAGCAGCGAATTCGAAATGTTTGAAACATTTATTTTTAAGATGAAATTACATTTTTCAAAAAATATTTAAAAAGTTATTATGCGAATCCTTTTGTTAAAAGCCGAAATCAATAAAAAATGAATGCGTGTAAACTGCTTCATATTTTATGTAAAACTGCTTCACATTATTTACATAGATAAATTCAAACTGTTAAATTTCATATGTAAAATATAACTCCTATGTGAGTTTCTCACAATGAAGAAATATGTATAGTCTCTAACTAATCAGACTGGATAGAATTAAGGTAATAAACAGAGAGCATTATTCTGTACAATGTTTATTCACTAATATAAAATATGAACCACTACATATAGTATATAAATATGATATCATAATTCTTTTACAAAAATAACCTACCGCCATCTATCCACAAACTAAAAATACATAATCACAAACTTATATATAGCGCAGAGAAACGACCCTATGATCTCAAAATCTGTTTGCAGTGCAATTCTCAGACTGCACAGTAATTAAATTATTTATATCGGTTTTATAGATATAGCATACAACTAAACCTGTACAATAGAGTATTCCCAATTAAATCTCTTTCTATTTGTTGCAATGGTTTTCAAATAATTCGGGAATGCAGAACATTAATGCGAAATAATGATATTGGTGTCAAGTTACATTGTTTAACAATAAGTATGACTAACGTTACTGCAGAAATATTTTGTAAATGGATTTAATTTTGCCTCACTAACATGTGCATGTTGAAAAATAAGCAGAAGTGGAAATTTATTGCACATGTTATTGTAAATAAAGTTTAAATTTAAAAGATGATGTAAAATTTTTAATATTAAATCTTCATAAATTTGACTATTGATAAAAAATTAGCTTAATTCTGTTTCAAATATCTACTCCATAGATAAAAATCTGAAAATTTCAAAGCATTTGGATGTTAAAAATGAAACAAATAGAGATAAATTTAAGAAGCTATGTCTATAGATTCTATAAAAATATATATTAGCACTGCATCATATATATATATGATTTCATGCCTCTTTTATTATGAATTATTATTCAGTTCTCTTTTGTAATTCGTGAGAATGAGATGTGAACTCATCTTCTGCAATTGAATCTATAAATTTATAGAAAACAGATATCCTCTGATTGGAAAGTATTAATATCGAATACTTGTAAAATAGGTAAAATTTAAATTTAAAAAAATATTTCATATTACTTTTGGTGCATGAAATTAATTTGAACAAAGTAGCAAATTCAAATTTATATCTAGATTAGCAAGTTAGATTCGTCGAATTCAAGTTATGACACATTAAGTTAGAGCCAAAATGTTGAAAAAACTTATAAAATGCAATTTCCAACTTTGCAGAATTCTTGAAACATGCTAAATGCCTCGGAGAGGTCCATGGTGACGATACTATGCGTGACTGTATGGTAGATATGCAAGTTGCAGTTGAAACCGTAACCACAACCAAATTCGACAAGAGAATCGGAACATTATGCTGGTGAGTATTTACATTTTATATGAATTTTACTCTTGCAGATATAGTTCATCATTTATAAAGCAACTTTTGCAGAATCTGAAGAATTCTGCGCCGTGTTTTTGCAATTAATCGCAGTTGCAACATTTCAACATAGATTACATTTCAGAAATCGTCTCAAAAAATTTTTTTAACTGGAGAATAATTTTCATTGTTTAATTTCTCATACACTTTGTTAATTTAGCAATAATAATTACTTACGTTTATTCCATAATTCTTTTGAAACGAATATGTTTAATGCTTTAAGAGGATCTTGGATAGCTCTCATTACGTACTCCTTCATCATCTAGAAAGAAAATCTACTGCAATTATTGAGCTCTGTTTAAATCAAAGAACTCTATAAATGTACCGAAATCTAAAGCAAAGCTAGAATTTATACTCAATAAATTAACTCTTTCTTTGCGATTAAAGTTTAGTTTTCTTTTCATTATTTACTACCTTACATAAACAAAAACGCAAAATAAAGAGATAATTTTCAGTTTACAGCATTATTAAATGTAAAATCGTACAAATATCTGGAGTTACGGCTCTAAATATACTCATGGATATCAAATATTACGTAGACGGCCAACGTCTGCACATGGGTCAATTTAAAATGTATACAGGCTTCGCAGGCTGTTCAGTATGTTTTTAATCAAAATTTAATTAATAAAATTTTAAAATTTAATAAAATTAATTTTAAAATTTTAATCAATGTATACGAAAGACGTATCGCAATACATTGATTTATTATGTAGATGTAATTAACTGAACTTACTTAAAATTGTCCTGACACATTTTGGGCTAGCGTAAGCATGAAAAATTAAAACGGGGCCGTAAAAAGCATTAATTCATTACCAAGGATAAGCCACTTTTAAATCCTTCAATCCAAAATATAATGTTTAATACTATCTCATATCCAGGTGCTTATTAATAATGTTTTGATACATGACGATGTTATTATGACTGTTGTTGTAAAAGGTCTGTCGTTTGGATAGCGATTTGAGTTTTATTAATAAATACCTGCATGTGTTATTTTTAACACATGAACGTCCCATACGAATATGGAAATGAAAAGAAATAATAGGGTGTTTCTAAAGATGCTGATTTGCTTTCTAGAAAAATTTTTATTTCTTTGAGTACAAAGGTGCAACACCTGTTATTTCATTGGGAAAGAGGGAGGTGATCTCATTACATGTGTATATCTTCAGTAAGCTGATATTACTAATTACAATGATCGGTTTCATACCACATAAGTTATAGCTGCTCAAGAGGTTATGCACAACTGCAACAATTTTCTGTCAAATTCCTTATTATTTAGTGATTAAGGTGCTCTAATATGGTGCAATAACTTTTATAAAAAATGATGCCATAAATAGTCAATCACCCACCTCAGATATTATAAGGAAATTTAAGCGGTTCTTTCACCATCTTGTTATTATATAGTGGTCATTACATTCAGCCAGTAAAGTGGAAGATAGGTGTACAGCTACGTTTTGAAACTATGTTCCAAGAAAATCTACCAATTCGACAATGGCACTCAAATTAGAGTGTTATGGACAATGGCGTGGTTGCACTTTGGTTTCACAGAGTGGGTAAAGGATCCTTTTCTAATCAGGGTTGGCCTGGTGTAAGGATAAAATTAAGAAGCAAATGCATTCGGTTCGTCTTCTTTTAGTTAGTATTAGTTTAGCAATTTGAAAGTCACTGAGTGAATTCCCTCGGTATCTTTAGACAGAATTTCTTTGGTGTTTTTGGACTAAATTACATTGGTTTCTATATTCTTTGATGGCACAACGGATGTTGTAAAAACTCGTACTCCAAGGATTTATCCTTAATTTAGAGCCCGAACTGAAATATGATAATATACATATATGTAAGATAAAAATACGTTAATTAACCTTTATAATTTAATTTACTAATAGTCTTTTAATTCCTAATTTTTAATTTGGTTATTTCATCTCTTTCTTCTAAAAGTAATAACAACATTTCTGGATTGCACCATTCCTAGATAAATCTATGCCACAGATCTTGCTTAATGCTGATGAGGTAGTTAATTCGGAACATAAACTCCGGGAACTGAAACCTTTCTAACCTTTCTCTTAACAGACTGCCATACTGGATAACTGAGCACTTTTCAGCTTCGCACTCTGTGCTGCTTGGATGCTATTATCTTTCTGTTGCAACAGTTAGTATCAAAAATGTTAATCTTGTGGAAATAGACACGATTACAGTACCAAGTAAATTGTGACTAAAAATGTCAGTTTAAATAAATATGGAATTTAATCCGCCGTGACGGCCAAATCCACTACTAATTCAACATTTACTAACAACCACTACTAATTCAACCAACCACTAACCACAGATAGTAAGGGTAAGTGATTGGTAATTCAGCATTTCGGCATATTACGCAATCAGAATTCTTCCACTTCAATATGGATCTAAGTTCTAAGCTATCAAGTACTTACACCAATAGTAATTCTGCGTTTCTGCGACTCAGTATTCCTACATCAGTACTTCTGGATTTGTTTTCATCACACACACACATATATATATGCATCTGGTGAAATATGGAAAATCTGGTGATTAATACTGATACTTGTAAAGAATTAAAACCCCTCCTCTCATGCTTGCTTGTGCTATAATTGTCAGCATATCCAGATAGCAAGTTCAATATCCGGAGAGGGCATAGTCGAATTTGCAAGACTTCCTTACTTAATCAATATCTTAATATCTGTAATAAATGAATTACATAAGAATTAGCACGATACATTAAGGGCTAATAGCAATAAAGTTCTGCAAATACCATGAATGGATTTTGCACTCAGAAAAACGTAAACAACCCCTTCTTTTAAACAGCATTATTTTATATTTACAGTGCTTGAAAAGTTGATGCATTGTTTCTAAATCATTGCAATACAGTCAGTATTTCTGTTGTTTTATTTTGTGAATGGTGCACGTGCTCTTTTAGTTACAAATGTATTGATTTCTTTTTCAGTGGGTTCCGTCGATTCTTAGATTGTGGAGAGAAATTAACTGAACAAAAGTGCGGACGAGAGGCTGTCGAAATGGGAAGAACCATTGCTGAACTGGCTGTCACTGAACTTCCAAATGTTGTGTGCAATTCTTTTGACCCCAATAGCTCCCAATGCCAAGCCCTTCTGCCTCCTAAGGGATCAACCCCCAAGGGAACCCAGTCTAGCTCCCAGCTTGCTCGTCTGTTGGCTACAGCTCTTGGAAACTAAGTTAGAACCCAAAAGTTTGAACTTTAGAAGTGGTGATCAAGCTAGTTGGCAAAACTTGCTAATTCGTTCATCTAGGAAATGACCAATGGTTTCACTTCCTGCATATAATAATTTCGGCTTCTAGGTCATAGCTTCTGGGTGTTTAAAAATGCAGTAGCAACCAGGAACAGACAATAAAATAGAAATTTATTTATACAATTATGCATCTATTTACTAAACAGCAACGATGACTCTGATTTTATTGACGTTTACTAAATAGGGCAAGAAAATTAATCTTTTATTCTTAAAGGAAACGCAAGCGCTTACTAACAGTTGAGTTAATTTGTAGTTTAATTTAATAACTCGTAAAATTATTTTCTTATTCGAATTAAAACAGTAACTACAAAAGGTTTTTCTAAATATTTGAAAACGATGTCTCGAATTCACAATGAGTAAAGTAATCTATTTTTGTACTTCTAAAGACTGATTGGCATTTCGTGGTTCATTAATCAAACTACTTTCTTTAGGATAAAAAATATAGCCTGGCATTAACATCCTTAAGTACATTATAGAAATTATTCATATTATTCTAGATAATAAACTATGACTGTAAAATAGCTAACCGATATATTATATTTTTTAAATACAAAAGTCAAAATGTATCAAATTATTAACATATTCTTTCTTTGATACCGACATTTATTTCGCAGTTTAGTGAAGAAACTATCATCTTTTAAATAATGTTTATGTTTGTTTTTGCTAAATTGTCTTAAAGTGTTACTTATGACAACATCAGCTCTTTATATTTCAATACTAATAAATGATCCAAAAGTGACTTTGGAAAAAAAAATTTTCCCTTCCATAAACACTGAAATCAAAATAGATAAAAGACTAGGTCATTTTAAGTAAAACTTGAAACTCTTAGAAGCTGTGATCTAGAAGACACGGATGCTCGGTTTTTAGTGAAGAAACGATAGCTAAATTATTAAAATTATGCATTTTACTTGGACCTGCATTAAAGCATGGGCATTTGTATACCGATCATGACATATCATATTAGCTAATAAGCCTAGAATATCTGTTCTGGTAAATGAGGTATCAGTATACGATGCATAAGACTAAGCAATGGATTTAATATTTATTACTGATGTCGTTTCCTGATAATCTTTAAGTATTTAAAGAATTTTTAGGAAAAGTATTGAAGATAATCGTGAATGAATTTAGGAAAGAAAAAAATGACTATTAAAAAACGAATGAATTTACCTTTGCAATGGCTAATACATCTGTTTTGTATAAGCCGCATTGCTGAAGAATATTTCTTGATGCTTTAGAAGTTTCAAATCGTGGAAGAAAGGTTACTAATAGTTTTGAAAAATATGTGTAAATGTTTAATTTTCTATTATTTTATGTGATCATTGTTCAGAGATTAGTTTCAGAAAAGTTATCTTCTGCAATTCTTATTATTGGAGGGATACAAAAAGTTATTTTGCAAGTTATATTCCATTAATTATTATTTAAATTTAAGATTAGCTGTGAAATTTGAATATGAAAACCCTTAAATACAAAAATATTACATTTTTTAATGTGATTATAAGATATGTGATTAATATTTTGTGAAATCGTTTCGTCTGGCGTCACAAATATTATTTATTTAGAAAACAAACAATTTAATATGTCAAAATTAGCTTTTGTTTCTTTATTGTATATTATCGTATTGTGTCTTTAAAAAAATTAAAATCTTCCTTCCAATGTTTGTGTTTCTTTTTAGGAAAGCAATGAACCAATTACTAAAGAGTAAAAGCGACAGAAAATTTAAGATAAAAAAATAAGGGCAATGGGGAAAATTAATCTACAGAGAGACGAGATGTATTTTTTCATCAAATAATTTTATTTCAAGTTCAGCATAAAGACACCAATTATAATTAATTCCAGCAAATTTTGGAAACTTATATCAACTCAGTTTTATTATTGGTTGGGTGCACGTAAATTTTACTCAAAGAGCTAAATAATGAGATTTAAATAACACTTCGTGCATCTAAATTAAGCGGGGTTGCATATTTAATCATACAGATTCATCATAAAATGCAATAAGGTAGGAAATCTGCAGAATATGGTAACGTTGTAATTTCACAGTTTATACTTAGATTACTTTGCAGAAATGTTAGTTGAGTGAACTAAGGAATTTATATTAAAATTCATATTTGAGTTTATACCACATACCAAGAACATTTAAAATACAAGATTATATTTTATAACTAAATACTTTAGTTCTCATAAGTTTCATTATTTAAGATATATAAATAAAAATAACAGGATATATAAATAAAAAATCAACGTTCATATGAATTTTGTTTCAGCACTGAGCAAAAAACATTATAATTTTTTGTTCGTAATGCTTCTTGAAAAGAAGCGCTAAGCTCATTTATCATGAAAGAAACATTTTTCTTTGCTGGTTTATTAATTACACCAAACAATGCACAACTCCTTCTCCGGCGCTCATAAATGCTTTGTGAAAGTTAATTAAATCTCTAAATAAACTTAAATTTTAGGCAAGAATAATTTTGTTAAAATCTACTAAAAACGCCAGTTTTTTTTTTCATTTTAAAATACAAAATATTCAGAAAGTTCAAGATAAATCTTAAAAAAATTATTTTTCTTTTAATACACTACCGCTTTAAGATATTTTAAAGGAATTTACGATCTTTTTGCTTTCGTGATAGTCTTGGAAGCATATCAAGTACCAACTGGAAGGTTCGGAATTTGAATCCCGGTGAAGACACTGCAATGTCTTCGTATCGCCTGCTCCGAAACAAATTTAATTTCTGTACATATTTTGATATAATTCATATATCTTGTACTCTACATTTGTATACTTTGTGCTCCCATAAGACCAGATCTTTGAAATTCAATGCATTCATCAGAAAGGTCTCTAGTTTCCTGTCATTTAGCCGGGACTTGTACACAGTCGGACAGTGTACCGGAGGGAGCGAGTAAATTACATTCTCGAGGAAGGAGAAGCATCACCCAGGTTTCGCTAGAGAAGAGCGAAGAGGACGGAGAGATAAGAGAACATCCTACAACCAGTTGCCTACCATTAATTTCTTTAAAAGACTTTCGGCTTGAAAATAATTTAAAAAATCTCCTACCACAAAGACATTGTACATTCCCTGTACATTCATAAGTGTGAAATATACGCTTCTGCGGGATTTGAACCCTGGTCCAAGGTTATGGAAGACGGCTTTTATACCATAATGTCAACAAGGCTCTTATATTTTTGCTTGTTTGTTTTAAGTACTTTTCTTTTCCCTATATTCGCTTTTTTAACCAAATTCTAAAGAAAAATCCAGACTAAAAAAAAAATGAAGGGTTTCAGATTTTAAATTACGTCTAAAGGGGCGTTTTTTTAACATTTTGTGTGTTACCTTTATTTATTAAATATCACGTTCTTCGCACTTAAAACATAAAATTCAATTCAAGAGAAATATTGCAAAATAATTTTAAATTGAGCATGTCCTTAGAATTTCCGATACACAGTCTCACGCTCTGGAGATAAAATGTTTTTTCTGTACAACGTTGCCATGGCTCGCTTTGAAATTCTTGAGATTGTTAATCAAATATTCGTTAAAGTTTTACAAAATAGAAAATCGATAATAAAACAAATTCCAAATTTGGGGTTCCAGATGCCCATATTTGCAGTGGGATTACGTCATTCGAAATTGGATGGCTGTAGGTACTGGTGTTTTGTTAAAATGCGAGAAACATACATACATTTCTGCAGATTCTTTATTATTTAATTTCTTCAAATACAAAACAGGGCGATAATATTTTGTGGCAAAAATTTGAAAAATGAAACGGACATTCGGAGTGATTCAACGCAAAATCGCAAAACGAAAACTATAGTTCTTCAGGGACAAAGCCCCTTTAGACTAAAAATAAAATTAAAGTATCTACATTAAATTTAATAGCGAGATTGAATGATAATAGAAAAATGCGAAAATTTAATTGTTATTTTATTAAACACGACATTTCTTAGATAACGGTCTGTATCTTTATTTATTGGGAAAAGTGAATTACGTTTCAAATAACAGAAAACAGTCATTTTTCTTGTAAATTACAGAGAAATGTTATTTTTTCGGCATTTACTTAAAACTTCGGTAATTTTTTGGGAAGCTAATTTCCACAGTTTTTCAGACAAACTCAGTTAAATTGAATAATAATTAATTTTCCATCTGGCAGACAGATTTTAGTTTATAAAAAAATAAATAAAATGTAAGGAATAGTGCACAGTGAAAAACATCTTTCAAAAAAGGATTGAACTATCCTAATTTAACATTTATGTTTTGAAGTTGAGCTGCAAGTATCATTCATTAATCGTGAAACTAACTGATTCTAGGAATGGTATGGGTTATATATTTTGGAAAAAAATTACTTGTTTTGAATAGCCTATGGACAGATTGAACACAAACCTGGCTTCAATATTTTAATTCATTTAATGAAATGTCTTCTATCATTCCTCTACTTTTCAGTGTAAAATTGACATTAAAAGTTTTGAAAGCATTTAAAGTTACATCAATATGAAATTTCAAGCATTCCGAATAACAATGACTTTCTGCTGCTTTGCGTCTCATACTATTTTAGTGCTGCAAAAAGTGCACAGTTCTGAAATAAATAATTTTTTTTTATCTCTGTATTTTCAAAGCTCTGTTAGAAGCGAAGAGTTATAAAGAAATAATGTTTCACTTTCTGTTTCTTAATTACATTACCTGACTTTTTACACGTGACTTTTCTTAAGTTATCTCTTTCGCAAATGATGCTACAGTTGCTCCTTAATCAGACGTAAACCATTTTTTTAATTGCAAAGTAACTCTATTCACGAGCGTCATACACAATAAAAGGGCTATTAACTATGTACAATCCTTCATTAAATTCTTAGAAAGATGGTAGAGTTTCTCAGACATATTACTTACAAAATCTCTCTAGATTCAACAACACAAAAACAATTCTTAACGTTGTTTATTATTTCTTTTACATTCACTTTCTTATGCCTTTGACGGCACAGAATATACGGAGGTGAATGAAGGAGGTGCCTTTTTTCTCTGCATTTTCCAACTGAAAGCTGACCCTCCCTAAATAATAACTCTTAAGATTTTCTCACGGTAAACCATCCTTGAAAGCAATACGTTCCCTCCTCTTCATCTGATGTGACGCTGCTTACAACACCTGCAGCTTGAGCCTGCAGCTATTTTTTCCAGTTTCGTTAATAGGTCTTGTGATAGGAAAAGTAAAGCGAAATCTAACCCGTTTATTAGCCACACTTATTTTTGTGTTTTTTATTTCAAAGATAACCCACTGCGATTACAAACGAAATGTTGATGGAATAATAATGTTAGGTAAAGCTATAAAGAACATATTTGTGACAGCAACGAAACGTATCATTTTCCTTATGGATAAAAAGGGGTTAATAATTTGAATTTTTAGATTCACTATGTCAGGACTGAGTGTTCTGTGTATATGTTTTGCAAACATTGTGAAGTACTTACTAAAGTACAGTCCTGATTCTGGAACAGGGATCTGAAAAATGCGCTTTGTTCTGGTGTACATACTGTGCTGGAGAATAACTGCACTTGAAAGGGACTTAAAATCCTCTTTTATTAAAGCACTATTATTTACACACTTCCCAACTCGGGAAAGATGCAGAAAGTAAAAGACCACACTTGGGCCTAACTTAACAAATCAAATAAATTTAAATAAATATCTAAACCTAAATAGAAATGTAATTAAACTTTGCTCTCAGAGCAAATCGCGGAGTTTGGCCTCTAACTAAATGGTGCGTAGCAAGAAATACTAATACTAGCGCACTTCAATTTATTTCAATAAGTAATCACGTAGTAAGCACTATGGCTTATAATTTTAACTGCTAGCTGGTCAGGCGAACGTCGAACAGAATGACCGTGATCCGAGACTAAAAGCTCTCTCACACTGAGAGGTTTATACCTCTGGTTTAAATAGTACTTGGCTGTACTTCAAATTAGCATAAGCTGAAAACGCGCGCTTCTTTTGACGGGAAGTTGAAACAGAGAAGAGATAGAAAGATTTAAATTAAAACAAAACTTGGTTAGTTTAACTAAACCCTTACATACTTCCCGCCAGAATTACGGTAGTTAAACTATTGTGGTCCAAACGGACCATGTTGAAACTCGCAATTCTAAACAAATAGTCAACATTTAACTCTTCTAAACTTAGGCCAACTATTAAAAGGCAATATCTGTTTGTGAAAACTGTTTTTTTTACAGATAAATCTTCTATATTTTTATTCATCGAAGTCTTACTCCTTCCAGCTGAATTTTAGTACAACATAATAACAGAAAATTTCTAGGTACAATTCCTTATTCTTACCCGTGTAAATTCGCACACACACATTATCATTCAAGCACAATTAAATTCTTCCCCCCAATGCTCTCTCACCGGTGTTATATGCAAAGCAAACCGCCATTGCGGGTTTTCTGTGTTCGGGGGTGTTCAAATCTTCCACCTACGATCGACTAACATTAGTTAGAACTTGACATACGAGACCTCAAAAGACGCCCTAAAACCAGCTAAATCTGAGGTTCTCACTAGCTTTATGTCTAACACTTTAAGTGTATTTGGTGGAGAGCCTATTTAACACTTGCATTCTAAAATTACTCAAACTTTAACTTTTCATGCATACAGTTCGCAGTTTGCACATATAATTCACATTGATATTGCACTTAACGTGCATTGCTAGCAAAATATTATTTGTTACATTTTATAACACTTTAACAATTTCATAGCAATCATGAAATACAAATGTAGGTTAAATTTCTAAGCTTACAGCAAGTGCTTCCTATTCCTTTCTCAAGGTACTTTCTTGAAATATCACTCTACACTGAAATAATAGTCCATAGACTAAATCGTGTTCTTCAATTTTCCGATTTTTCAATCTAGACATTTTACAAGTCTTTCGACAAAGCGTCATACAAAATTATTTAGTTAATATTTTTCTTTTCAGCAATTCATTGCTTTTACAAAATTAATCTATTTACAATGCTTAAGAATCTACTTTACAAACATTAAGTAATTTTAAGTCTTTGCAGAATTACAATTTTTTAAACAAAAACATTTTTCTTTCGAGATAAGTTTTTTATCACCCACTTGGCGTAAAACTCAACCTCGCTTGAGGTAAAATCGACCCTGCAACTTGCAGTACACTCGAAAATTAACTAAACTTTTGAATAATAATGCTACTTATCTTGTTGTAGTCATCCATCCTTTTCTTGGCCCAATCCTTGAAGGTTTTGTACGTTGAAGCTTGGGCCAGTCTCCTTGACTTTGGTTGTTGGTCCTTGAAAGCTTGTTCATCTCTTTTCCTTTTACAATTCCGTCGTTGTATCGTCGGATATTTGCGCTGAGGAGTAGGTTGCTCTGCTGGACGTTTGGTGGACTGGGGTCTTCGCTCCTGGGCCCTTGTTTGTTGCTGCTCCTGGTTCCTGCTGTATTCGGGACGTTGATTCTCAGGGCTGCAATCGAGGCTGCTTGCTTCTCAGGCACCTGTCCGATGATTCCGCAGTTCTTTTGGATATATTGGGCTTTACTTGCCCATTCTGCTTTCGTCTCTTGGTTTGCTCGTAGGTCCGTTCGTAGGTCTGCTCACCTGGATCGTGAGACTTTCTTTTGAATCCACATTTTTGGTTCTTACTTCTACTTTGTTGAGGGGGAGCTTTCTTTTTCTTACTTTTCGATGCCGTTGTAGCTGGTTTCTGCTGTTTTCGCTGAGGTAAATCTTCTGTGCGACTACGTTGGCTCGGATCAAGTCCCTCGATTTTTTCCTTTTCTTCTGCTGGTAAATGTTGCAAGTTCAGCTGCGGGGGCCTATCATTCTCGGCTTCTATTGGTTTCATATTTAACGTCAACTCTCCCCCTTTGAAATCAATTTTTGCTTCTGCCAAACTAAAAAAGTCCACACCTAGAATAATACGTGTTTGCAGGTTTCGCACAATGTAAAATAGGAGTTTTACCTGCTCGTTGTTGGTACGCACGAACAACGGTTCTTTGCCTAAACAGCTACACTTCTCCCCTTGGGTCGCTGTGACATCCGTGTCTCTTGCACTAAAAATTCTGTAACGGCGAAAGTGCTTCCTGAAAAATCTTTCCGATATAAAGCTGCTTTGAGCTCCTGTATCCAAGAGAGCCGTCGACGGTATGTTGTTAATTAGAACTTCAATCTTCGGTAAACTCAAATTCTTCACGACCACGGTGTTTAAATTGATTATGGAAGGGTTTTACGCTGCTTCGGACTTCTTCACCATACTTGAAGAAATCCATCTTAGTTTAAATTCTTCTTATTCTGGTTGCCGTCGGAATCTTTGCTTGTTCTTCTATTGAATTCCCTTCGTTCGCCGCTCGATTTAGGAGACACATCTTTCTTCGGCCATTGCTTCGCCTTATTCCCGTAACTTTGATTTTGCTTCTCTGGGGACTTGGCGAACTCCACTGACTTCTTCGCCCAAATTGGCGCCGTCACTCGTTGTCGGCTGTTCTTCGGCTTTCAAATTGTACTGCGAGCTCAAATAATCTGTCCAACGTCGTTGGTTTCTTAGCTCGATGAAATCTTGAACTTGGGGCAGTAGCCTAGGAAGTATAATTTGAATAACTTCAGGATCCGGGCGACTTCCATACAAAAGCTTGAAAACTTGAATTTTTCTCAAAATAAAATTAGACAAATCTTCTATTTTTTCTTGATATCGACTAAAAAGTTCCGCTTCCAGTCTGGCTCGGTCTCGTACTACAGGATACTGTGCTGGAGAATAACTGCACTTGAAAGGGATTTAAAATCCTCTTTTATTAAAGCACTATTATTTACACACTTCCTAACTCGGGAGAGATACAGAAAGTAAAAGACCACACTTGAGCCTAACTTAACAAATCAAATAAATTTAAATAAATATCTAAACCTAAATAGAAATGTAATTAAACTTTGCTGGCAGAGCAAATTGTGGAGTTTGGCCTCTAACTAAATGGTGCGTAGCAAGAAATACTAATACTAGCGCATTTCAATTTATTTCAATAAGTAATCACGTAGTAATCGTAAGTAATCACTATGGCTTATAATTTTAACTGCTAGCTGGTCAGGCGAACGTCGAACAGAATGACCGTGATCCGAGACTAAAAGCTCTCTCACACTGATAGGTTTCTACATGTGGTTTAAATAGTACTTGGCTGTACTTCAAATTAGTATAAGCTGAAAACGCGCGCTTCTTCCGACGGGAAGTTGAAACAGAGAAGAGATAGAAAGATTTAAATTAAAATAAAACTTCGTTAGTTTAACTAAAACCTTACAACTATACTATTGTGCAATTCAGAAAGGTCTTATTAAAAAACTGAAAAGATTTACCGAATTCTGAATTATTTTTCTACACGCAACGTACATGTATTTAAAAGAAAAATGTCTTCTGGATGTGATTAGATTTTATTGGGTATGCTTTCACAGTGAGAAAAAACCGAATTTCAGCCGTGTACTTACTTCTAACTTTGCTTTGGTAAGGTCCTTCGGATTTGTCTGCGTCTTCAACCGATATTTTTATCACTTTCGGAAGTGTAATCTGTTCACTGGCTACCATCAAACACTGCAATTCAAAAACGTCTCAAAATAAAGTACCCGCTTAGGATTATTTACTATGCTTTTATCCTTTATTCTGGAGAACGTACACTGCAAAAAAAAGGACAGTTTTATATCTTCCGTTCTACTGGACCGATTGACGAAATTCAAATTGCGTTTTTGTCTCGAGAGGGCTACTTAGGAGATGTATTAAATTTATATATAGCATTGTTCAAATATAGGTACTTTGACACAAAATAGGACATTTTCTGAACTGACATGCAATTTTTTTCCATATTTCGATTCTATGACTAAAATTATGCCAAACTCGCAAGAATAGTTTTAAAAAATTAGCTCTCAAAATTTTAGCTCCTCAAAGTTAATTCAATTTGGTATGTATTTATTAATATAATTTTTTTATGAAATTTATCTGATTCCTTCTTCCTAATTCAGGTTCATTCCCAATAAAATTATCCCATGTTTTATGATTTATTTTTAAAATTTGTATTTTTATATATTTTTTACAAATTTTTCAAAAAAAAACTTTGAAGTATAACCTCTAAAATTTTTACAATCATCTTAAAGTAGGTGTATTTCTAAGCATATCTGCAAAAATTTAGAGCTTTTTATTCAAAATTTCCGAAAATATACGCAAATTTGTATATTGGATATTGGCACATTTTGAAAATTAGCATATTTGTTGAAAGCGATAATAACAAAAATGTGGTTTACGTACCTTGTTAAAATTATTTGAAAGTAGAACGATGTGACTTTTTTTCCTCTCATCCACAATGTAAAAAGGCAGAAACGATGTCACTTTGTTTCCTTCCCTGCACAATGGAAGGGAAGGAAAATAGAGTGCTGCATATTTAGTAGTTCGCCAAGTGAATTATTCTTGGCTTCAACTGAAAAAAAATCGCCAAGTTAACTTTCTGAATTTCTCCGTAAATTTCGCACCAAATTTTACAAATTGCAATATTTAGGCATATTTTGAGTCGTAGAATTGAAATATGGGAAAAAAATCGATATGCTGTTTCAGAAAATGTCCGATTTTGTTTCAAAATACCTATATTAGAGCAAACTAATATATATCCGAAGTCGCGCTTTGGAGACACGAAAAATGCAATTTCAGTTTCGTCGAGCGGCGCAGTAGAACGGGAGATATAGAACTGTCTCTTTTTTTTTCGCAGTGTATGTGCGTTTTTTCTGAGAACCTTGGCTTTTACATAAACGTTTAAGTCAAGTAACGTAATTTTTTGTTCTAGCATTGCTTTGAGATTTCGCCGAAACCCAAAAAACGCGCGCACTGCTGCTCTAGCCACTGCAAAATTATTCTCCTGCATCATAATGCTCGTCCACATGTTGCGGCGCTGTTGAAAACCTGCTTGGTAGCTCCCAAATGGGAAGTTTTACCACACTCGTAGTAGTCATTAGACATTACTCCTTCCGATTACTACTTCTTTCGGTCGATGACCCATGACCTGCCTGAGTAGCGCTTCACATGATATGAAGATACCAAAAACTACCAATTTCTTGGTAGTCTGGAAAGATGAAGCATTCTTCCATATGTATCCATATGTTGCCAGAAAGTTTAGAAAAATGAGTAGCTAGCGTTGGAAAATACTTTGAATAAAACATAAAGTACCGTTCTTTCACAATAAATGCCTATTTTTTTATAAAAAAACGGCGGAGACTTATTTGAACTTCTGAAACATTTACTGCAGGAATTACTCGACTTTTAAAAATGAGTACATCAAAGTATTTCCTAAAAATATTCAGATCCCTAGAAAGTCTTTCCATCCGTAAGAACCCCCCATTTCTCAAAACCGATTATATAATCTGTTAATAATAATGGACAATGACTGAACATAGGTTCTTCTCAGTATCTCGAGAAGAGACGAATATGAAGATGCGTCTCTTTACGAGATTCAAGATTCTTCGCGAGAAGAGATTATCAAGATTAGCATTAGAAAGCAATAACGGTTAAGATAGCTGATTGTAATTGCTGAATGTTTACAATTCTTTGGAATATGTTAATTGCGGATCCTTGACCGGAATGAGCAATTAAACAAAGTTAAAGATTTTTAGCCTAATAGAGGCCGATAGTAATCCTGCAAAATGACTTAAGTATTAATAGGTTGGAAAACGTTATACAATCGCATTAAATAAAAGAGCAGGAACGTAAGGACCAGACGTCTACGACAGCTGCACGAACTGATCAGCTTGTTAAATGTTGTCTTCAGTGATGTGTCAAAATTCTCAGAAAGCAACGCATACATGCTAGGAAAGAATTGGCTAGAATCCAGAACTTGCCTTTACCGTGGTTTACCAAAGAAATTCTACAATGGCAGTAACTGGGTGGTGAATCACTTTCTGAGATAACGGGTACGATAATCTTGTAAAATGACTTACTACTAGTAGGTTAGAAAAAGTTACACAATCGCACTAAAAACAAAAGCAGGAACTTCAGGATCAGGAGTCTACGATAGCTGCACGACTCATCAACTTGTTAAATGTTGCCTTCTGTGATGAATCAAAATTCTCAGAAAGCGACGCATGCATGCTGGGAAAGAATTGAAGAGGATTCAGAATTTTTCTTTACAGTGGTTTACCAAAGAAATTCTACAGTGGCAGTAATTGGGTGGGGAATCACTTCCTGAGTTAACAGGTCCGTTTGACAGTTCTTTATGTTATCCTCACCTTACTGCTGTATTTTGAATGTTTATGATGTTCTGCGACTTGTTATATTCCTAGGCCTGGGTCTGAACTGTCTGTGTAGGGTAGAGTTAGTCTTAACACAGTAAATCGTAAATCATTTTTCAGCAGCCGGCTACAGATAAGTTCCTGAAAGTAATGCTTTGCACTAATCTTCCAAAAAGCAATAACCACATCACAGACAAATTTCAAAATAGAAGTAGCACAATAATTTCCATTGTTAAATTTGAAGAAACAAATGTTTTACTTTCCATTTTCTCAGATTTAATGAAACTATTGCTTGTTTTAATGGAACTAACAAAAAAAAACTTCGAGCACAAAGAAACTCTTGAACCTAATACCACTTCTAGTTTTATAAGTCCTTGTCTTGAAAATTAGCACTACTTGCATACGCTGTTTGCTAAGAATATAACTTTTAAAGTAAAATTAAACTGACAAAATACATGATGCCATTAGTGTAATGGAAACTTCAAAACATGGGTCTTTGTAAATATATTGTTGCATGCGTATGGGTTCATAATAGGTTGAATGCATACAAAATCGATGATAGCTTGATAAAATTATGTTAGCAAAACTTTTTACATTTCTAGAACTTTCCACAAAAACTCGCACATATTTTCTCATTGTCGCCGAGCACAATCCGTAGTTACACTTTAAACTACTAAGAACATCAACTCAATGCAAAGCACATCTAAAATTCGAAGCTCTCTCGGATATCTCAATGCCTCGAATTCAGCTCGGAACTAACAACTGAGAGCCGATGCTATTTTTTGTACCACATAGCTTTCCTCCGAGCCGTCGAGAAACTGTTGGTACCCTTCACTTTTCAAAACTACTCGGTAAACGTTACGCATAAGGATCGGACATGGCTACAGCAACATATAAGTGTCAATAACAGTTACTAAATCACGGTACCAATCACAGCTACATAAGGAGCGGGCCAAAACGTCGCTAAACTGTTGCCAAGTTTGGAGACTTCAGTGATTTCTTGTCAAATTTGGCGACCAAAAATTAGTCGCCAAACCAGCTTGGCGATATCTCACCAATGTAGTCAGATAGACATTTATCTCAGTGTTAAACACACTTGTAATGTATTTCTTCCGCCCTCTTGGTGTGCCTTTCTTAGTGTTCAGTATGCTGGGCGCGTATTCCGGAGGTCCGTGGGTCGAGTCCCGGTGAAGGCGTTGCTCCTACCTCCTCACATTTCAAATCTCCTGCTTCCAAATAACCTTATGACTCTACAGTGCTGTCCGAACTAAAAACGTTGGTGGATGATGATTCTCCACCAGCAGGATTTGGCGATTGTGTCCCCTAATCCCCAGTCGCCCTTGAAAAGGAGGAGTATCTAAGCTATTTCCCCGCTTTCTTGGTATGCCTTCGTAGCGTAGTGGTCAGCATACTCTACAATACATACTATTCAAGAAGTCCGAAGTTCGAATCCCGGGGAGGGCATTGCTCATTTTTCATATATTCTGCTTCAAAAATAACCTAATGTCTGTACACACTTGCCCCTATAATCTTATTTTTCCTGTATTGCGTTGCTTCTTTCAATCATACCATGTTATATTATGCACAAAAATACCATAATTTCGTATATAATTTCACTAAAATTATTTACATACACGCAAAATTCGTTACAATATATATATATATATATATACGTTTCAACACAGACACGACGCGCAACTAAAAAAACTTAAGACTTGGAAAGAATCGGCATTTAAGGAATCAGACACTAAAAATAGGTATAAGAATACTCCACCTAACAATCAACGGGATTAAATGAAAAAAATCTGCGCAGCTCTTTAAAAGAGCATTACAAAGATTAGTTAAGAAGTTCTAAGAAGTATCTTTTCGAATTCTAACGGAATGATAGTTTATTAAACGCCTGCTAGAGAAGTTTTCATAAGCACATTTCTTTACGAATCAAAAGGTTGAAGTAAATTCAAGATAATAATTTTGCAAGCTCCGTGCTCACCAGATTCTGAAGTAAATCCACATTATACTTCTTCAATAATTAAGTCTTTTCATTTTTAAATACATGTACGAATCTCCAAGTGGCATCAGTCTATAATAAAGTAACGCCACAACAATTTCTTTTCTACTATTTGACTTTTTTCTTTTCAATAGGTAATTTTAAACGTAAGATATCTTTTATTTCTGAAGAACAAGTATTTAGCCAAAATCTGCGCGCTAAGGTTAGATTACAATTTATTTTTATACTTATAATTTGCATACTTAACTTTTTTTAATTGTGATAATGTATCGTATTCTTTAAAAGCATAAAATGTATGAAACGACTTTACGTGAATTATCATTACGTATTTTAAAGTACCACAGAGACACGAAAAGGGTGTAAAGGCTTCATTTATTTAAATCAAGTAAAAATTAGCAGAAGGCACCACTCGTGCTTATAAAAGTCAGTACTTACGGCTTAAATCAAAGAAACTATTTTTTCTAGGCTCTCAAGAAACAAACTGATTTAAATAACTAACTAAATGATTACTTAAATCACAATTAACTAAGTAAAGTAAGTTAGCCTAACGGCTACGCAATTAGAGTAATTCGCGAGTTGAACCTGAACTAAAGTCGGCATGACAATCCTAATGGCGACAATAACGCAACGCTGCAGAATACAACTCTCAAGAGTATCAAATTAGTAACGTGGCCTTCAGCAGGCAGAACACACTCTGATTCTACCCTCTAAAACCTTCCTTTAAATGCTCTCTAGTTTCTACCTCATTTGCATCGGAAATTTAAGACGACAGGAAAGGAGTTTAATATAAAAGAACTGGTTAACTAACTAAAAGAGACCCCCAAATGTTTATTAGCAAATTTTGTTGTTTTACTCTATGACCAAAGGTTCAAAAACGGAGGAATTTCTCCGGGGAAAGAATTTCATTGTTTCAAAGGCGAATGCGATCAGCTATAAGTAGCTGTAAGTACTTAATTTATGAATGTAAAAAATTATTTTTATTCAAGTTTTAGTATTTATCAACATTTTCTGCGCATTTTTGTTCAGAAAACACACTAAAAATAATTTAAATCTAAATAAAAGTGTATATGAATTTTTTTTTTTTTTATTTTTGAAAAGAGGGGGAGATCTTCTAGTGATGTCGAAAGGAGTACACAGAGCAAACAATGTTAAAAATCACTTGTGTTAGATTTTAATCTAAAGTTTTCATATTCTAATTTTCGTAGTTTCACTCACATTTTTTTAAACGATTTGCATTCTTTGTTAAGAAAAATGTTTTAAATGGTATCTCATTTAAGAATACATTAAAGCAATCTATTTTATGTTGACATACGTACACTGCCCTCCCCCCTCAAAAAAATGGGACAATTTTGCATCTCTCTGGCCGATTGACGAAATTCAACTTACGTTTTCCATGTCTCGATAGCGCGGCTTGAGATATGTATTAGATTTATATATAGCATTGTCAAATAGGTATTTTGGCATAAAATCGGACTTTTTCTGAAATGACATGACATTTTCCCCCATATTTTGACTCTATGACTCAAATTATGCCAAAATGCCGAGTTTGCATAATTTTACTTATTTAAAACTGCCGAGTTTAGTTTTTAAAAAATTAAATTAAAAAATCTCTCAAAGTTTTAGCTCCTCTATGTTAATTGAATTTGATACATAATCATTAATATCTGATTTTTTTATTAAACTTACTTGATTCCGTCTTCCAGAATTCGAAATTTGGGCTTAATCCAAAAATAATTCGCAAAATTTTTATGATTATTTTCAAAATTTGCATTTTTAAATATTTTTTATAAATTTTTCGAAAACATTATTGTATTATATCCTATAAAATTATTAACATCGCCTTAAAGTATACGTATTAGACACACCTGCAAAAAAATTAGTGTTTTTCATTCAAAATTCTCCAAGATATAAATGAATTTACATATTGTCGCGGTTCGAAATTTGGTATATATGCTATAAGTGATAACATCGCCAAACGTGGTTTACGCACTTTGTTAAAATTAATATTTGAAAGTATTAACGATGACTTTTTTTCCGCTCGTGTATATTGAAAAAAAGGAAAGGAAAATAGGTTGCTATAAATTAAGAAGTTCACCAAGTGAATTATTCTTGGCGCAAACTGAAAATGCGCCAAGATAATTTTTTAATTTCTGCATAAATTTTGCACCAAATTTTACAAAATTTAATATTTAGGCATAATTT
>KK120539.1:125755-185498 GCA_000611955.2 Stegodyphus mimosarum | reverse complement strand
ATATATATATATATAAATCTATTAAATATCCTAAGTCGCGCTTTCGAGACATGAGAAACGCGAGTTGAATTTCGTCAATAGCTCCAGTAGAACGGGAGATATAGAACTGTGCTCCCTTTCTTGTTTATTTTTTTCCCAGTATACATGTTAAAGGGATTACAAACAAAAGTTTGCTGTCAGACAAGTTTAACCATTTATTTCCCTACGGGACTTTAATATCCCACTAATAAAATCGCTCAGTTATGTCCTAACGGAACTTTTGAGTCCCAGTTTTAAATTTAAAAAAAATGAAAACTTGTGATATTCTTGTAAGCTTAATACGAGATATTTCTCATGCATAAAGAAATATAATAAAAAAGCTACAATCTCTTTATCAAAAAATAATTTGGGACATAAAGGGTTAAAGTCATTAGTCTGCAATAAAAACATGTTCAGTGTATTAAAATGTAACACTAAACATATTTTACATATTTTAGTTAAAAAGCTCAGTCTTAGAGAAACCGTTGCATCGGAAATGTGATAACAATCCACGATCGTAAATAAATCTACGATAATCGTAAATAATCTAAGATACTTTAAGAATATGCGACTATTTGAAATATTTTGACAGAAATAAATCAGTTACATTAAACTAGCAGATTTATTTTTACTACAAGTAAAGAAGTTTATAAAAATACAAAAACTTATTATCATACTGATTACATTTTGAGACAAATGATCATTATAACGATGATTATATTTCTTCTTTGTTAATCTCTATTATTTTCTTTTTTTGGGTTCCATTTTTCCTATGCGCTTGCTTTCTTCATCTGTTCCTTTTTTTTATGCAACTGTTTTCAAAACCAACACTAATTTAGATTTTCATAAACAATAGTTTAAGAAACTTATTGAGGTTATTAATAACAACTTGCTATTAATATGTGTTTTCACTAATTAGTTTTTCTATTCCGAGAATGCATCTAAGTACACCAATAATTAATGATGTCTCTCATTTTTAAGAACGGTAAGATTGATTGTTTTTAATTCGGAGAAATAATAAGGTAATTTTCTTTATGATTACCTTATGATTACGAAAGTAGAACTAACAACATAATATAATATCGACTAGGGGCTGTCCAACTGAAGGCCCGCGGAGCGCATGGGGCCTCAAAAATAATTTTATGTGACCCATGAAGACATTTCAATACAGTGGCGTGACGATTTCACATTATTAATTATTTGAACTCAGAATTTATGACATTTCGAATTTCATTAAAGAGGAAAAAAAACGCAGCATAAAATTTCTAAACGGAGCTAATTAATGTACCTGAACAGCAAGCCTACCAAATGAGTGGGCTGCGGCCAAACCAAAATTTATAAGTTACATGTGATTACATGTGATTACAAAATTACATGTGAAAAGAAAATGCATAAAACATTTTAATATGAATGAATTTAGTTTATTCTTTCCAAGCAACAACCAATTCGTCAATAATTTTTGGTTGCTAAACCAGGAAACAAAAACCTTTGATATTTTAGGTTAATACGCATTAGTATATTACGTCATGATTTAAATTTAATGTTATAGAGACGTTAGGTTATTTCGGAGCAGGAGTGATGAAAAATGAGCAACGCCTTCGTCGAGAATCGAACCACTGATCTCTCGGTTGCGCGTCGAGCTTGCTGACGACTACGCCACGAAGGCGTGCGAAGAAGGCAGGAGAAATACCTTATATACCACCCCCGTTTAAAGGGCGACTTGGGTTTTGAGCACCCAGTCGCCAAATCTCGGTGGTGGAGAATCATCATCCATCACCTATTAGCTCGGGTGCCATTTGTAGAGACATTAGGTTACTTCTGAGCAGGAGTGATGAAAAATGTGCAACGCCATCGCCGAGAATCGAATCATGGACCTCTCGGTTACGCGTCGAGCGTGCCGACCACTACACCACGAAGGCATGCGAAGGAGGAGAGAGAAATACCTTACAATGTAATATAGCAACTTTGTCTGAGTATCATTGAAAAAATTAATGTGGCAATAAATTATCATGTTATTTATCCTAACCCGAAACAAAAAAGTTTGCAACAGCAGCTATTTATTTAAAATTAACGAAATATTTTTGACATACAGTGACGTCATAGGCAATCTTTCTTCAGCGTCAGAATATGACCTTATATAAAAATAATTTGTTTAATATTTGGCAATAACATTTTTATTTCATATTTGGTAAAACTTACAAAATTTTTTATTCACAAAACTATGATTTGAACACAGAGCAGTGGCAAAACTTTTGGAAACAAAGCTTATCTTTATTTCCAGAGTTAGAGACTGTTGCCAGTCGGTTAGGCCAGTAGGTTATTCAATTATGGCAAAGCACACGAGGGCTATCTGCCTAAAGGGAGGGATGCCTTCGTGGAGGACTTTCTAAGGGAAACTGGCTCGTATACACGTTACACATGGGGAAAACCACGAAAACGCCCATGCAGCCAGCCCGTTCGCGGGATTCAAACCTCGGACCGAACTACCAGTGTTCAGCGTCTTTACCGCTCGGCCGCTGGTGGGCCTGTTGCCAGTCGGAAAACAATGAATGCGAAAATTATTGTTTTCAGAGTTTTAAATAAATATCTCGGCTGATTAAAGTCGTACGAAGATGAGAATGGTCGAAATGGCTTCTCACGAATTTTTCGAATCCGGAATAATATATTTAATCTTTGACAATGTTATGTTTATTTCATATTTTGTAAAACTTACAATTTCTTAATTAACAAACTTTACGATTTGAAAACGAGAAGTGGCAACACTTTTCGAAATAAAGCAGACTTTTATGTATCGCGTGCCAGACTGTTGAGACTCGGAAAAATGAGGTCGAAAAGTTCATAGTTCTTAATTAATACCTCGGCTGATAAACGTCGTACGAAGATGAGAATAGTCGAAATTCCTTACTATAAATTTTTGAAATCCAGGAGTTATCTCTCTTGAAGCTCAAATCCCCGTAATTCCGGAGGAGATAATGCCACAAACAAACAAACAGATATGCACAGATTTTGATAATATAGATTCACACTTGTCGAAATATGAAAAGGCTCAGATACGAACGTTTGCACTAAGTTGTTTGCTTGGGAAGAATATTTGAACAACCTTTTTTTCGCAGCTGAAAGTTGATAAGAAAAGATCCCTACCGTCATCAGTATATACAATCAGCGATGAAGGTAATTTCTGATCATTTCTCTCGAAGGCTACAAACTTTGTCAGAAAGGGAAATCTGTCAAGTGCCAAAGTGTAGTAAGAAAGAAAGAAGTTTATAATTATTTACATACAAGTATATATATTTTTATTTATGCAATTTATTAAATAAAAGAAAGGACTAGGTTGTTATCATTTATTGTCAAGTTTTTTTACACTTCCATTTTCTCTGAAAATTTATAATTAAATTAAAAGTAAGTTATTTAATGATTAATTAAACACGTTAAAGTTATTTTAATGCTATATTGGATTTGATTTAAAGTCGGAATCTCGAAATATTTTCTCTTATCGCTTTTTTAATCGAATTTTTGACATTTAAGAATTTAATTTTTAGTTGTCTATATATTTGAATTACAAAGTGTACGCAAAAAGAAATGTCTTACAGATACCAAAATTTATATCTAAGAAAAAATAAATATAAGATTGAATTTTTTCGTTTGGAATATTTTTGCTAGTATTTACATATAAAGGTAAATAATTCTGTCTTGTTAGAATGTTACCTTAGATTGTGCATTTGGCCCGCATGTAGTTTGTGTTTAACACCAAATTGAATAGAATATCTGAAACTTGATTTTTGTTTTAATTTCTACTTCTAAATTACCAAAGAGGGCTATTCACGGGGGAGTTAAATACCAGAAAATTTGCAGGTTGATTTAAAATATAGCAGTATCCGTTTCCGTGGGTTATTTGTTTCACGATATATTGCTGAAAACAGAAAACGCTATTGCCTAGAAAGGAAATCCATACGCAAAACTTGTATAAAGTCAGTGAAATTTAATTGATAAATATGGCTCAGAGAAAATCGCCAATGCTAATAAATAATAATAAAATGTACTACTCTGCGTCGCTTCGTAGACTGTATTATTAACACAATAATGCAGAATTAACTCTCTAATCACGGCTTCTCTTAGGTTCAAGAACACTGACAGCATCCTACTCTTACGTTTGGAAGACAATGAACGTAACCAAAGATTTCTCAGCGATCTTCCGAAAAGTATCGTTAATGAGAACTTGGCAATTATCAAACGTAGATATCAGAGATATTTAATGGAAAAATCTGTATACGTGAGGAAGAGTTAGATGTCTTGGTCATGGATAGCCAAGTCCCTTGCAGATACTTTTACAGCTGTCATGGAGGGAAGATCGATTAACAAATCTGCAATTCTGAGGAGCGTGTCTGTAAACTGGGATTGTAACGAGGTTCCAAAGATGACCATTTGTATTCTACTCTCAACTTAGTTACATCAGCTAGGAAACTGTCTACAGTGGTGATTGCCTATGGGGATATAATGCTTAGCTTGTTTCCATGTCTGTGCTCCTATCTGGTTATAGGCTGTTTACTACTTGGTGTACATTCTGAAACCTGAAAGGAATTTTGTCTTCCACTGTGAACTACGAGTAAGTGAAACCATGAATATGGAACATTTCATAAAAATTTATTGAATTTCCCCGAGATTTCTCTAGTGGCGTAAACGCATTTACAGCTAACAATAGTGATATCAAGGGCTCGAATCCTGAGAGAGCAAAGTTGATTTTTCACTTTTCCTGCTTCGAAAAGGCTAATGATCTCCACAATTTAACATTAAAATTATGGTATTTATAAATTATTGAAACGTTCGTCAAAAATCTCTCATATTCGTTTTGGATAGTAAAAGATAAACCTCTTGAAACCTACTATCCCTGGAGTTTTTGGTAATCCGTGAATATCATTTATAGAAATGTAAATGATAATTAGCGTTATTTCAGAAGTACTGCTCTTTTTCAGAAATTATCCTCAGTTGATGGCCCTTACCATGAAAGGTTCTTGCCATCTGCTGTCCCAGATCAGCTATTTGGGATCCAGTTTATGCACTTTGAATTATAAATACCAACTACTTAAGTCGCCCAGACAGTATAGAGGTTAGGGAAGCCTCCCAAAGGGCCCAAGTTTGAATCTCGGAGAAGGCACGGATGTTTGTAAATGTATAGTGTCTTTGCGGTAAGGGGCACTCTAAATATATGGCGAAAGTCCTCTCGTGTGGATTGGTGGTAGGAGAGATGATTGAGAGACACCCCGCGGGTGCTCTTTCTCAAAAATGGGGTGAAAATAGAATTCCAACCTCCTTGAGGCTCTGGCAACCATTCTTCCATGAAATTCCTAGACCAGACAGCAACAGTAACAACAACTGCTTCTAAATCAGCATGAATTTGCTTTACTTCTTTTAATATCCAGAATAAATAAAATTTTACTCATTGACATACATCGTATTTTCTCATTCTGGAGTTACAAAAGAATTAGCAGGTATAAGGAGGGGGAAGAATAAATACACGTATTTACTTTCTTCAAAGTTTCATGAGGTGTGACTCATCGAAAGAGCTTCTTGTCACTCTTGATTACAAGACTCAGCTCAGACTTTACATAAATCTTTTTTTTCTTGTCATTAAAAGGCTTTGGTTCTGTCAGATTGATTGACATAAAAAAATCAAAGATTAGCAGGTGTGTCCTTTACTTGGATAAGATAAAGAAAAGAGGCATGACTGAAATCTTGTTTTTAAGTTATAGCCAAAAATCTCATTTAATAGACAGAATGAAGGATGCTGTCAGTTTAGTCAAAGGTAAATGTCGACAAACATCTTTTAAGAACTGCTAAATGCAGCCTGAAGGAAATTCGTATCCTTTCGAAGTCTTGTGCTTCTGGCATCATCTTATTGTCCTTCACTGAAGCTGTCTGGACTCATAATACTCTTAACATGTGACAACTAAAATGTTTTAAAGGTTGCAAGAATTTTCTAATAACTTATAATGATGTTACCATCTTTTGGTAGATATAATAAAGACTACTCTTGCTGGGAATTTATAACTAAAGGGTATTTTTTGTATTCTTCTGAACTACGATATTAATATTTTTCACCCTTTTGAAAATGTTAAATAAAAGGAATTATAAAATGCATTTTTAAGGCATTCTTCCACAGTTATGTGGTTTTTGGTAACTTTAACAATAGACTTAATTCTTACTACTGAAATGGGAAGTTACATTCATTTATATTTCGCTGTTGTTCTTTAGGAATTTCTTTAACCTAAGTGTTATCCTGTTTATAGAAGGGGCTGAAAATCAAACCTCTACACAATAAATATCAGAAACACAGCAACATAATATTACATCTTTGGAACACAGTTATAATAAAAATAATCGCGTGTTGAAACATCACAGAAACAAAGTTTCAGAAAATTTCATTCACTTAAAAGTTGAAATAAATTATTTTTAGTTTTATACGAATAACAGGAGTGAGCTCTTTCGGCGAGCAGTATATCATAACATAAGATTTTATCCTTAAGATTTTATCCTTAAGATTTTATCCTAAGATGACTTTCAAATGGAAAAAAAAACATTCACTAATGTTCCAACTGAGAGCAGAAGAGTAAACGTTTACTTAACTGGGCCATCTGCAGAGGAAAAACTTCCAGTCATAAGGAAGTTTAAACAAAAGTATGTTTTAAAAAATATATATATATTTATTTAATGCCGCCATGAATGCAACTTGAAAGTGATACAATTGAGAACTGAGGACATGATATTTTTTATCATCTTGTTCATACGTTCATATGTTGATATGATTGTATGTGACTGCTCTTTGTTAATAGGAAGTTAAACATTATACTTTGCAAAGTGGTCTATACTTTTTGATGTTTATATGTTTCCTGATAGTTATCGGACATTTATGGTTTTCTTCCTCTTACTTGGAATCTGGTGTTTAAAAAACATTTCAATTCACTTCCTCTCTTCGAAAGCTAGAGCCGAAAGCTACACACGATTAGACAGAAAATTAAAGAAGAAAATGGACATCTGTGAGAATATTTAATGAAATCGTGTAGCATCCAAAGAAAATAGAAAATATGCTCTATAATTATCTGTAGTTTATAACATTCAGAGAGGAACATAGTAATTTAACAGTCTGACCTGTTAAATTTATTGAGACCAAAATCAATAACAATAACAACACATTTCACGCCCCAAAATATAAATTTGCTTCCAGATTTATAAATGAAAGCAGTCATGCGAATTAAATAAATGCTTATAACACAGAAAACTGCATAAATTTTGAAGAAATTAATTTTCAGATGATCTGGCACCACGTTTTCATTCTCAAAGAGGAAATTCTTCTCTTGATAAATAAATAGACGTAATTTAATTTTGAATTCATTTGTCTTCTAATTTTGTATCTAATATACAAATCTTTTCAAACAGCTATTCGCTAACTTATTCATATATGATATATTTCATACGCTGCAATTTTCATTGCTTGCTCTTCCTAAAATGTATACGCGTTCCATTATTCTTGTCTTCACTTCAATTGCATTTAAAATATTATCGACATATAAGCATCAGTTATGAATATGTAATGTTATGAATTCAAATCAGTACGCGTGGTTCAACTTATGCAACAGCTTTTATAAACTGGCAGCTAAAAGTTTAGAACAGTCATTTCGCATCAGATAATGTATACGTATATTTCTCGTTTATTCTCCTTTCATGTCATCTGATAATTCCTCAAATGAAGGTAAAAAATTTTATTTCTTAATCATTCTGTTTGATTATGCTTTACAAAGAATTCTGAAGTTCGTCTAGGACTCAAACCCCAAAATTCATTTTCTAACTGCATCGGTTTGCTGTTTTATTGAAGCCTTTACTATGCAGTATGTGGAACAGTTGAAGTAGAATATTTAGGGGTTGGTGGTCCTTTTCCCTAAGTGTTTTCTCCTTACAAGATACATTCCATTCCCAATACGTGTTCATTCCTAACATGGCAGAAAATGTCAATGCCAGTTTCTATCATTGCAAGAAATGTCAGCGTCCATTGTCATTGCCAGTTCCTAACATGGTAGAAAACGTCAACGGTGACAGATTACATCCAATCGCTGGTAACATTGACTTAAAATTTGAATGAAATATCAAAACGTCTAGAATAGCAAATATACAGAGCTGGTTGCTGACTTTAATAGTTGAATAAACAGAGCACTTTTTGTGTACAGTGCAGGTATTGGACTCTTAATTTAGTGAGCTTTAAGTCTTTGTAACTGTACATGAAAAACAACATTAGCGCTCAGCAAAAAGACGTCCAAATAACTTTGTACAAAACATCTGCATATTGTTTAACCTCGCATGCTATACCTGTAGACAAAACTACATACGTGTCTTAAAAATAAAATGAATTCAATTTTTCTCCTTTTCATATTTAAGAGTGTATCTCCGATACAACCGGTGGTGTAGCTCGCGGAATGCTTCAGCGATAAATTAATAAAACGACAGAAGGACTCATGCTGAATGATCAATGAGTCCAAGATGGATGATCAATGAGTCCAGAGCATTGGATAGAAATAACAAGAATTACATAAAATAAAATGTTTGATTGACATATTGCGTCAAGCTTTGTATTTATTTATTTATTTTTATTTCATTTTTTTTGCCAAAATGGAAGAAGCCGATGATAAATAGAATGATTGAGGAAAGGCACGCAGAAAATATTTTAAATAGTTTTGATCAAGCTACGAGCACAAGGCATGCTTCAATTAATTGCGGTTAATAAATGGATTTGAATAATTAGGTGTTTCATGTAATAAATATTATTGCGTGCGTACGGATTCGTTATGGACTGAATGCACAAGTCGTTAAAAATTTAACAAAAATTTATTCTTTCCACAAGAAATAAATCAAAATGCTGAAATATTTCTTCAGAGATATTCGCACAATATCTCAAACGTTTAGCAAAACTCAATTCAAAACAGATAAAATAATTCTATCTTACAGCGAAATCGCTACAATAATTAAAAGCATTAAGTAAACAAACAGCAGTTCGCTTTAAACAGCTACAACTGCAACTGAGATGAGGTGTTCCAATTCGGCTTTTATAAGCTTTTTAAATATCCCTAGAACAAATTCGATTTTTCTAGATTTTTCTGGATGGCAACAGTAATTACGAGATATTTATTTATTAAACATTAAATGCACGCGCTCTTTTATTTTTATTTTTCCGACGTAGCTTTCTCTTCATAAATCGTCTGCGTTGCACGGGAAAATAAAGCAACTTTAATTACAATTCTAAATAAATATCTGAATAAATACGAAATCCGTAACAATATTAAAGGTAAGTTTCTTATCTCTAAGGCGTGTGTGTTGTTATCTCAGTATTGTTTTTATCTATTAAAACTTAGCACACGGCACTGTCAGAGTTATTAATGTACATTTTTGTCCCGGTTTACAGGTTTCAGAATATTTGTTTTTGTAATAACACATGGACTTCAGAGACTAGTTTTAAATTTTAGAAAAATCGCTCAGTTATTGGTCAATTCGCTTTCGCTCACAACTCCGACTATGATTTAAATATAGTGTTAAGAAGTCATAGTTATTACACTTTAGAAAAATTACACACCCAGTCGGTTAACACATTTAGACACCTCCGCAACAAGCTACACAGCTGATTAAACTGTGATTTTACTTCAGAAAAGAGAGCTTGCTTCTTGTCAACACATAAACTCAGAAAGCCAATCTTAAATTTTATAATAATTGCTCAACTATTATAATATACGTGATTATAATTTCCCATTAAGTTATAACGTATTTTCTGCCTCCTTCCAGCATGCCTTCGTGGTGTAATGGTAGCACACTCGACGCGTATTCGAGAGGTCCATGTTCGAATCCCGGAGAGGGCATTGCTCATTTTTCAGGCGTCCAGCATCAAAAACTCTAATGATTCCACAGTTGCTCCTGAACTAAAAGGTAGTGGACAATAACTCGCTACCACCAGGACTTGGCGACTCCGTCTCTTAATCGCCAGTCGCCCTTTAAAAGGAGAGTTTATAAGGTATATTCTCCCTCCTTCCAGCATGTCTTCCTAGTGTAACCGTAGCACACTATAATAGTAGCACACTATAATGGTAGCACACTAGTAGCTAGTGCGTATTCGAGAGGTCTAAGTTCGAGTGTTGGAGAGGGAATTGCTCATATTTCATGTCTCCTGTTTCAAAATTTCCTAATTACGTTACAAAGCATGCTGTTAGAAACGATGATTGTGAAACTTCAGATACAAGTACAGAGAATTTTTCTTTTCTGAAATCAGAGCAGTATGAAGTTAAAAATATTCTTGTTTAGGAAAATTAAATTCCAATCAAACTTTACTTATGAATTGATCAGCAATGTATGCTTATGATAGAAAAAACGAGTTATTATAAAAGTTATAGTTATTGAGAAGGAATTAATCTATCCAAATGCAATTAAATTTCATTAGCTATATTTTAAGTAAGACAGAAAGAAGCAAATATTTCTACACTATAATGAAATAAGTAATTATCATGAGAAAAAAATAAGATTGTCTTTATAGAGTCTTGTCTGGTCATAAAAGTGATTTCCATAAAAAGCAAATTTTTTAATAATTTAAAATTATATTACCATACACATAGTTAAGAATTCAGATATGTGTTACAGTCAGCAGCCAATTTACCGGAAGTGGATTAACCGTGTTGCTCATTAACCGAGTCTTATCCGTTAAAACATCAACTATACCTTGATTAACCGGGGTGAAACGACAGGTAAAAATATCTCAAATCAACAGCATTAAATCAAACTGTCTACAAAAAATACAATTGGAAACGAAAAATGCATGGGATAGCAGCAGTGTTAGCAGTTAATGTGACAATGTTGGGTACTTCTTTCTTTCTTCCATAGCAGAAGATAATTTAATTATACATGATGAGGAATAAATAACTTTGTACATAAGAAACGCAATTTTTTAATCGACGTTTCGTGTGTCGGGATGTCCGTGATCCAAAATAAATAAATACAAGTGATTCGGAATAAATAAATGTTATATAGTAAGGAGCAAAACTTCATATAAGTTTTTGATGAGTTGGAATAATTGGACATGATTCGAAATAAATAAATATTTTGCAGTTAAAAAACAAATCTTCTAGTCCACGTTTGGTGAGCTGGAATTCACTGATAGCTTTAAAGTTTTTTGTAAATATTGTTCTTTTATGCCATTATTAATATATATTTTCTTAACTCTTTCACAACAAAATCACTCGAAACTCCCGTACATTTAGACATCGACAAGTCGCTTGAAACCCTGCGTCTATTTTCTCCTTGGTGCTTTTCCCCATCACGTTAGTGCTCAGCTCATTGGTTTCCGGAGCTGTTAAATGACATGCCAACCATTCTTTAAAAGTAATTAAAGTAGCTGTCTTATTTAAACACACCTTTTCCCGCTCCTTTGTTTACCGTGAACATTTAGTTATTGATGGTCACAGTTGCAATATTCTCCTAAGCAGAAACCGCATAAAGGTCCCTAAGAGAGAAATAATCATTTCACTTAAGTTGGTAACTGTTAATGCTGCAGCAGTCTACTTGCAAGGGAAAGAAATCCATTCCAACAGAAATTCATACATACGGTCGTTTTAGATGTTTGAAACAGATTTTTGCCCTTTATCAATGCTAAAGAGTTAATATCTAACGATTCGAATTCCTTCTTTATTTGCAGTGCACCATTTTTGTTTTGAATACTAATTTAGTCAACATAACCAAATGAGCTTCTAAAGAGCTCAAGATCGATGAGCTTGGAAATAAATACAAAATATTAATACAGTGTAAAGTCTGAGACTCGGATTCCTCGGGACTTCAGAAATTCCAGATTTGGAAAATTTCCGGATTTTAGCTCATCAGTTTAAATCTAGAAGATGACATGTAGGTATGACAACATTGGAGTTCCTATTATTCCTTCGATCAGATCAAAAAATGCTACCCCTATTCAAGGTGCTTGAGTGTCCACAACAACTCAAGATCCGAAAATGTGTGATTCTGCTATTGTATCAATACAACGTCAATAAATGTGTTGTCTTTGGCCACAATGTGACTGCTCAGTCAATTGACAACAATATCGCATTTGCAGCAGATTTGCTCCCTTTTTAGAGTATTATACACTGTATTCCTAGACTTCGTAAGGGGTCTTTTTTACATTATTAGTCTAAAGGGGCTTTGACTCTGAAGGACTATTGTTTTCGTTTTGCGATTTTGCGTTGATTCACTACAAACTGCTGTATCACATTTCAAATTGTTGCAATCAAATGTTAACACTCTGTATTATATTTAAAGAAATTAAATAATGAAGAATAAGCATAACTGTTATGTATATTTCTCTAAATGTGATAAAACAACGGTACCTTGAGACATCCAATTTTCAATAACGTACGTGTCCACTCGAATATGCTAATCTGGAAGACCAAATTTGGAATTTGGAATTTGTTTTATTATCTATTTCATATTTTGTAAAACTTTAACGAACTTTTGATGAGCAAACTCAATGATGTAAAAGCGAGCAATGGCAACACTCTACGGGGGCAATGGAAACGCTCTCAAAAAAAAAACTTTTTATCTCCAGTATCAGAAAAGTCAGAATCAATGTATCAGAAATTCTAAAGATATGCTTACTTTAAAATTATTTTGTGATATTGCTGTTGAACTGAATTTTATGGTTTAAGTGCGAAGAGCATGATACTTAATAAATAAAGGTAACTCACAAAACGTTAAAAAACGCTCCTTTGGACGTAATTTAAAATCTGAAACCTTGCAGATTTTTTTTTTCATTTATTTACTTTTGTTGGTGGTCTGGAGGTCCAGATATTAGATCATTTCGGACACTGGATTTCGGAGTTTGTACTGTAATATCTTTCTGTCAACTGTAACGCGGATTGTTCCTTTTTTCTTAACTGCGGTGAGTCAACATGAGAGTCATCCCTGGTTTCATACCGATAAATCTAGAGCTACCTACATTTGCTTTATTATAGGTACAGTTCGATGCGAATTTTTCTTTTAGCATTTTGTTAAGCAACTCAGGAATTATCAAAGTAAGTTAATTTATGGAACTTGAAACAATATTCATGAACATTTACAACTGCGGTTTACTTTCGTTGAAATGGTTTGTTTCTCTTTTGTTTTATAGTAATAGATATTAACCACTATAAGGTATTTCTCCCGCCTTCTTCGCATGCCTTCGGTGTGGTAAGCACGCTGGACGCGTATTCCGGAGGTCTGTGGTTCGAGTCCCGGCCAAAGAATATATATTGTTAAGAAGGAAACCTTCGCAGCAGCAGAAGTAGCTCCCTTCAAGCGAAAAGGGAAACAGCTGCGCATGCGTGAAATATCTGTCGCCTAAAAGCGCCAAAGTTCGAAGCTGATCGAAGTTCGAACAGGTTCAACGGTGACGTTTATCAAAAGTTTAAAGCTGTGTGACTCTATTTTCCCTTCCATATTGACGGATATAAAATCAGACATCAAAATGCGATATGTATAATGGAAGTTCAACAGTCAGTGAAAGTGAAACTTCACCTAATATTCCATCATTTCCCACATCAAAGAACGATTCATCTTAAACCGTGTTCCTCTATTTCCTATACACGTGGCGGTTCTGGTACACCACAGAGAGGAAATTCTCGCCAATAGATTCCGTCGCCAAATCCCTTGGCGAATGTTCCCTTTTCTTTCTAGCGGCGTAGAAAACAAACTTGTTTACATTACGTCTATGGAACCTTTCCTTCTTTACATAGACATTCTTTGTCCCGGCGAAGGTGTTGCTCATTTTTTATCTTTCCTGCTTTAAACAAATTACCTAATGTCTATACAAGTGGCGCCCGAACAAATGAAGATGGTGGGTGGTGATTCTCCACCACAGAGATTTGGTGAATGGGTCCCCTAATCCCCAGGCGCCGTTGGGGGAGTACATAAGGTATTTCTTTCGCCTTCTTCGCGTGGTTAGTGCTCAGCACGCTCGACGCGTATTCGAGAAATCCATGGTTCGAGTCCCGGCGAGGGCATTGCTTCTTTTTCCCATTTCCTGCTTCTAAATAACCTAATGACTCTACACCATAACCATATTAATACAAAACATTTGCTACAAGGAATTATACTATTAAAAAGGGCTGCTGTCGTTTTATAAGTAAATATTTAATATAAGAAATTAAAGAATTTTATCAAGGAAAGATAAAAGCTTATTGAAGTATTTCATATTGAGCAGAAATTTTCAGAATCTTCTATTAGCAAAAGAAAAAGTGAGAAGCTCTCAGAAATAACCCTCAGTAGCAAAAAGCAGTTAGTAATGAAGCAACAGTGTATAAATTGAAGGAAAAAAAAATCCAGAATCCTTTTTATATGTCATTGTTACCTTAGAGAAAAAAAATGCCAGCAGCGGCTATAAACTACTGAACTCTAGAGGAAGTTTCTTTCCACTTACATCACACACAATTGCTTTTTACTCCCAGGTCAGGAAGAACAAGAACCATTTCCCCATCAGGTTTACTCGCAGAAAATGATACGTCTCATCCGTTACGGAACAACGCCCTCATTTCGCGACGTTCCGCATACAGAAGTTGAAATGGAAAATTAAATTATTCAGCACACTTTCCCTTCCTTGCCCCGAGTCTACAAAAACCAGCGGGAAACTGATTACTGTGTAACCGATATTTATTGATGGCAATGCTGTTGAAACAGATGATTATGTCTTCGAAATCTCATTTCCTAAGTGATTGGTTAGAGCAAAATTCCCAAGATAAGACTCCCCGATGAGTTGGGTAATATTCTTCTAGAAGGAAGCTCTTATCTTTAACGATATGAACCGATTTGGAGAATTCTACTCAGAAATAACTCAGATGTAGCTGAAAACACAATTTCAATAATGCAAACTGGGAAGGAGTTATTCCTGCAGCTTGTAAACCTAATGAAAACAAAAGAATGGAAAAAAAAAAGTCTGAAAGAGTTCAGATTTTTAACGATCACCCAAAATGGTTTGTTAAGGTTTTTAAGCTCTCACTGAGCTCGCGAGCCACCAGTCTGCTGTTGCAGTCACGCTTAATACCCATTCATTTTAGCTTTATTATTAAGCACCATTTTCTTCTCACTTACAAACAGCAACATGTGTTTAGAATTGAAGATACAGTGTTAAGTGTTGGCATGCAATTTTTTTTCAAACCTTCTAATGTTATTATGTGAGTTTTCAGTTCTTTTATTGAGTTGGCTTGCAAACCTTTTTTACTTTTCAATCCCAGTTAGGCTAACAAGTCTCGAAACGCGATTTGACAGAGTATCACTTTAAATATCTGAATTACTTTTCAAATTCCTTTGCACGAAATATAAAAGCCTTTTATGATTTTTAGCAAAATTAAACAATGGTGAATATGCATATGTATGTTTCTAGCACTATGAAAAAACGACGGTATTTAGGAATATCAAATTTTAAAAATGTAGCCCCCCATCCCAACATGTGCACCTGAAATCCCAAATTTTAAATTTCGAGTTTTATAGCTCCATACCTTGTGAAACATTAATGAATTTTTCAGTGATTTTAAATTCAGCAGTGGCAACACTGTACGGATTAACCATTTTTAACTCCAGCGTGTGAGACAGTATAGTGGAAATTCCAATGACATTTTTAAGTATTTTGTGATTTTAATATTCGACTGAAATTTATGGGGCGTAAGAGCGAAGAGCGTAACATTTAATTCATAAATTAGTGCACAAAACGTTAATATTGAAAAGATAAAAAGGAGTTTTTCATGTCATCTTACTAAGAAAACTGCACATTGATATAATAAACCGAGAAAAGGAAAAGAAAAAAATCGAAAAATGTAGGCCAACACTTTTCACTTTTCAACACTTTCATGGGCAGTTCTGAACACATGTTGCTTTTAAAATTTTTTAAATTTTGTTGTTGAATATTATGTTACATAAGGGCAACGAAAATAATGCTTAATGATAAACCAAAAATTACAAAAAGAAATTTAGCAAGATTGAGTACAACAGCAGCTGGGTAGAATACGAGCTCAGCGAGAGCTTATTAAAATCTTAACAAACCCTTTTGGGCGACAGTTAAAATCTGAATTTTTTACAACTTTCCTTTTTTTAAATTTTATTTTTGTCATTAAGGTTTTGTACTGTAACTTTATTTATTAACTATTACATTTTTCGCATTCATGGCACATAAAATTCAATTCAACAGCAATATCATATAGTTTTTAAAAACAGCATATGTTTACAATTTCCAATGGACAACTTCGCGAGCTCAAGATAAAAATATTTTATTCCGTATGGCTTTGTTCACTTTCCGATCGTTCAGTTTCTTAATCAAAAATTAATTCAGGTTTTACAAAATGTGAAATATATAATTCGAAACTCAAAATTGGGACTTCCAGATGCACATGTCCGGATGGAGGGTCATGTTAATCAAAATTTGATGCACATTTTTCATTACTTTAATTTGTTTTAAAAGAATACAGGGTTATAATATTTGTGGGAGCAATTTAATTATAATATTTAACTGTTATAATATTTGGTGGGATCGCTCCACTGCTTGATGAAGAAGATTTCTCGTATGAAGCCACACCTTCGAAAATACTGCAACTGGTTTCTTCTGAATAATAGCGCATTGGCACACTTATAATTTATTGCGATACTTTACTCTTTTTTCAGGTAAGGCCTAGGCTCAGTTATTCACACTGCTTGCAGGATATAGCTCTCTCCAACTTATTTCTCCTCCCCAAATTAAAATGAGGGCTGAGAGACGACGTTTCATGAATACCAAAGGTATTAAAAATTCCATGACCACCAAACCTAGTAGCGCGTTCGTAAACGTCTTCAGAAACAGTTTGTATATCCGGCGAAGTGATGAAAATTATATACATGAAGTAGAGGGATTACTTTAAATTGCTATAATCGCGGTTTGAGTTGCCTTTACCGACTGCTTTCCTTATGTAAGTATAAGTCCAGGGACTTTAGTATCAGTCTTTTTACAATCTTCTTATTTATAGTATAACCAGCCGCTGCGCAGCCAGCCTTCGTCTGGCTTTTAAGTGTACCAGAAAAATGCTTAAAGAGAACACCAAACATTAAATTTGAAAACTGCACAGAATTTTGCTCTGCAGAACAGTTTTATCGAAAAAGAAACAAACAACAACGAAAAAAGAATTCAGTTAAAAATGCATTACATATAAAAAGCATATAACGAAATAAGCAATCATGCAAAACTTTTTTATAATTAAAATTATATATAATTAAAACATAATATTACAATGAAATAAACAATATCCCTTGTAAAATGTTAATTATCCTAATAAAGTAATTAAACAATTTACCGTTGCAAAAAGAAATAACATTTTAATTTATTAAACTTTTCAGTCTCTTAAAAACAGTAACATAAGAAATACGATGAAAAATTGTTGCCAAACCAAAATTTTTAAAAGAATGAAACTATTCAAAATGATGCAATTTCATCAAAAATCTATCAACAACAATAACAAAGGAAAATTGTTGCCAAAACTACATTCTAAAATATGTGAGATGTGAGAAGTGTATTCGGAAGCTTCATTTAAAAAATTAAAAAAAATTACAAAATATTATTATTTTTCCTTTTTTCCAAAATTCCTTTTTTCAAAGGAGTCGAAAGGATTAAAGTTCAACGTGTCCAAAAATCAATGGAAAAAAAAAACAGCGCATTTTTTAAAAGAAGTTTTTCTTAAAAAAATTCCGCTGAAAAGGCGTTAAACTCACCTTCCTAAATAAATTAGTATTTAATCGATTTATTGTAATACGAAATTTATTTTAAGTTCGTAAAATAGCTAAGTGTCTACGCTTCACGGCGATGTAAAATGAAATGTATAGAGTGAAATCTCGCTTTCCTTTAGCCCATTATGTCTGAAAATGATGCGATTTGGTCACAAAATATAAAATAAAAAAAATTTTCTAATTCGAATTTCGAAAAAATCGCTTCGAGGTGCACTGGCTCTTGTGTAGATACACCTATGTACCAAATTTCGTGGCCCTGGGTCTATTAGCTTACTCGCAACACGAACGAAAGACACCCCCCCCCACACACAGACTCTTTGTTTTATTATATGTAGAGATAACATATTAATGTTTACGTGCTTGAATCTGCCGTGCATTTGTTTGTAGGTATTTTGCATTTTTGAACATTCATTTGTATTTGCTTGCTTATTACTTTAGCGTCTTTTTATGGCAAATTGATGTTTGTTTATTATGTATTCTGTGCTATTTATAACTTACGCCAATTAATTCCATTACATGTGCTTAATTTTGTTATCAATTCTTTTTCAGCCAAATATTTCTGTTGCTGCAGTAAATCATTGCTTTTTCAGTCAGGTATTTTAAAGGTAAAATCCTTAAAAAAGAAAACTGAAAGTACTTTCTTGCGGGCATTTTTCCGGAAACTTATACTTCACTTTTTTTAATACTGCAATGATTCCTTATATGTATATCGACCGTATTATTGTACTACGAACATCTACTTTTTCTTTAAATGGATAGTAGTAAAATTGACAGGATTTGGTTTAGTTAGAATCGTTTAGAGTCATTAGGTTTTTTGAAGTAGGATGTACGAAAAATGTGCAAAGCCCTCGCCGGAACTCGAACCTGCGCGTCTGGAATAAGCGCCGAGTATGCTAACGTTACATCGCGAAGGCATGCTGAAAAGACCCTTTTAAAGATTGACTGGGGATTAGGGGACCCTATCGCCGAAACCTGGTGGCGACGAATTATCGTCCTCCACCTTTCAGTTCGAACGCCATTCTCGAGTAATTTTTTTTTTTTTTGAAACAGCTGACGAGAAAAATTTGCAATGCCTTCGCTGGAGACTCGAACCTCGACTTCTCGAATTTGCGCCGAGTGTGCTATCGTTACACCACGAAGGCATGCTGAAAGGATGGAGAAAATACCTTCTAAACGTTTTCATTTCTTGCTATCTACTCTTCTAATGGCTAAAAGGAAAGATCCGTTTTCTCTACCATTAGTTTTTTATCGGAGTATGCGAAACACTGAAGTATTTCCAGACAGTGTTTTTGGTAAATTCTGCGTTCCCCAATGGCAGAATGGAAGGTAGCTGCACATTCGTAGTTCGCGCTTTTTCGAGTCTCAATCGACTGGTTGTTTGCACGGGCAGTTTGGTATTTTTCTCATGTTATGAAATGTAACATGGGAAAAAATGTTCGATATTCCATGAATACGAAAGAACTGCCTTTAAAAGCGCTCTATCGAAGCATCCTTTCCCTTACGCGATCCTAAACTTTACATTCTTTGCCATAAACTGCAAGATTCGTCATATTAATTTAACCAGTTATTAGGATTTAGATCTTTACTGTCCCTTCTCCTTTCTGTTTCCCCATCAGAATTCAAATTATCTTAATAGCACTTAAGGTAAGATTTTTCGGATTGTTAGACCGAGAGCGTTCTGTCTCTCAGGGCCACATTGATGGATTTTTGCTAGCTCAGATATGATTTTATTCTTCGGCTTTGCATTATAGCTGCGGCCATTTAAATTCTTACGCAGAAGTTTTGAGCCAACTTCGCGTTAAACCAAAAGTGCAACCCTTGGTTATTAGGCTTAGTTTTAATTTGAATTTAACAGTTACTTTAAGATGCATGTCATATGTGCTGTTTTATTCGTAAGCCCGAGTCGTGGATTTATGTTCCAGTTCTGATTTAAGAAAAAGGTTGTTCTAGAAAACTTTTTCCAAAATTAGTACTGTAGTAATTACAAAATTGCAGTTCTTTCTAGACGCAGCGATAATTTGCTATAAGTCTGTTAGGGGTCTCGACTTAGTTTATGATAGCAAAGAGCAACAAACTCTACAAAACAATCAAACGAATAAAGCCAGCATTTGCAATTGCTCACTCAATAAACGGTTTACCGCGACTGGCTGTGGTTTGAGCTACCACTCAGTGGTTACTTTTATGGGATAGACGTGTAACCTGGCACTTTTGTGCGATTTCATTTGTGCCATTTTCCATTTTAGCTAAGACTTTGGATTTATTTTGAGGCTTTCTTATATTTCCTGTTTCGCCACTTCTTACTCGTCCACAGGCGTAGTTACAGGTTTTCTGGTGTAGTTTAAATCGAGTGAAAGGATCGTAACCGGTTGATTTTTAATAAAGGTTTAGCTGCTGCTGCCCCCGTCTGCCTTATCGAGTTGTGGACGTTGTTAGATTAAAAATGATCTCTGCATTATTGGCACGGGTTTAAAAGCTGTGATTTTTAGTAAAGTTTAGATTGATATATTACTGCTGTTATTTGAAGCTTCGCACATTAACACTAATGCTGCATCCAATTAAACTGTTGTTCGTTTTAGCTTGTGAGGTATATCCTAGGTTTATAACAGTTATTTTTAGTTTTATTCATCTTCCCTGTCTCTTCTAGTTTCAGCTTACAATTCCTTACCAGAATGAGTTTTTAGAATCGCGTTAAATGCAATTGAGTAGTAGAGAATAGTTAAGTCGAAGTTCCACTGACTTCCACAAAGAGAATTAGGATTCCTGAATAGCGCGCGTTTACCTTTTGGATACGTCTCTAAGTTGTTACTACGCTCGGCCGTATTACTTGCCCTTCATAGCTTCGTTAGCTAATTTAATATTACGAGCCAACTAGTTTAGAACTGCATTAGCTTCGGCTAAATCCCTTTATTTAGTCATTAGTTAAGTTCTTATTTCTTACATTTTTGAGTTTATGCCCAAATGGGGGCTTTGTTGTATGTGCTGAGAAAGGGGCCATCTGTTAATCTCTATTTTGAGCAATAAAGGGTATAACGCTTCTTAAGTCTACGTTTCTCTTCCTGAACTTAAGCGCTTATTCACTTAACTGTTCACTAGTTCCTCAACACTTATTTATTAGATAAAAGTGAGGATCCCTGCAAGCTAGTAGCTCTTAGTGAAGAAGACTTAAATTTTGGGTGCCCGTTTCATCAATTTTAAGTCAATTTACACTGTATTTCAGTTCTTTAATTGGGAAATTAAAAAATGAAATTTAATCACATCAGCTTGTTTAACAATTTGACACATAACGAGAAATGTATTGCCAAAGTAGTACTTTCTAACATCTGCTTAAATTTTAAGTTACCTACAATACACTAAATTCATCAGTAGTAATAAAATAAAGAATATTTTACATTGAATGCATCTCTTGTTTCCAAAGTCAGTTTTAGCGAAGGGTGGCAGTTCGTCAAAATACTAAATGTAACGTTTGAAAGTGAATGATTCGTGGGGGGTAGAAGTAGCTACTTAGCTAAAACCTCTCCTACGATTGTTCTAATTTTTTGAAATAATACCTCCGGAATTATATATTCTTTAAAGAGCAACAATCAGTCATCATATGCGATAAAATTTGCGTCGGTAATGAAAAATTTATTGATACAAAAAAACCTTTAAAAATTCTGGCATCAAAATCATTTTTCTCTCGTCTTCAAGATTAGGGTAGAAATTTAGATATAATAATGAGTCAAGATCCTTCCTTAGACAAAAAAAGTGCTGTGATGGTTATAACGTAACTTCTTCCCTTTCCTTAGCATATTAGGTTTACTTTGTATTATGTGTATATTAGGTGTATTGTGTTGGGTGTATATTAGATGTATCATATATTGATTTTGTGTTGATTTATATGAATGCATATTAAATTTCATGCATAATTAAACATAAACATATAAAATTTAAATACATTACTTGACACAAAACTAAAATTTTTGCCTTTAGGACCCTTTTGGGGAATGGGAGGGTCTACTGCAATCAACTACGTTGGTTTCTATGGTTGTTTGACCAAACATAAGCATTTTTAATATTCTTTATTTCATTATAAGTCTTTAGTATACTAAGGAAAACGATTACTCAAGACGGCCCTGTTAATTTTTTACATTTTTTTAAATCTTAGTTTTCTAAAAGATTTATCTATTAGAAAAAGATTTCTGTTTTAACTTCAAACAGTAATGTTAATAAAGTATTTTGCTGGTGATACATATTTGCCAATGTTGTGTTGAATTATATCTACGATCTGCTATTTTAAGCTTAATACTTAGCAATATGAGAACGTTGAAAACATATTATAAGAAAAAAGCAAACGTAAACACATTTTCCGAGAAGAGATTTAATATTTTTTTTTATTAAATGTGGTTATAACATTTTTTTCATTGCTTCGTTTTCAAATATAAAGAGTATATTTTATTCACCTAATTTACTCACACTTTTAACTGCAGCTAGAATCTATGCAGAGGGCTAAAATTAATCTAAATGGCATATAGGAAAAAAGAGTTTCATGTATTTATGCTGCACTTTTCATAACAATTTTTCTAATAAAATTACCAACCGTTGATCATAGTATCTCATTCTATGGTTTTCTATAATTACGTCACAAAATATTCTATACTGATATATTGCATGCAGCCATTATTTTTCAATTACGTAATTAACGTTTGTGCTAACACTCCAGCATAAGCGAGAAAGACAGCCGCCTGGGTCCCTGCCTTTTCATATATGCTATAATACCCTCAGGATATCAAGTTTAAGTCACGACGTTCCAAAATTTTGTTTAGGTTATGCTGAAGATTTTGATTTGCAGACATCTTGAGGATTTCGCAAGTGAAATCAGAAGATATCTTCTTCATGTCCGTGGGTCTTACGCAGAGATGTTCTGAAGATATTAATCGTCAGAAGTCTTGAGGATATAAGCATTTAACATCCTAAAGATGTTTGCATTTCCCGGAAGATTATCCAAATCAAACATTCTGAGAATTTTTGTTCTCATTTTATCTATTGATTTAGCTTTTTCGAAATTGTGGGCATTGTATACACATTCTTTAAATTTCATTTTTTTAGCCCAAAGGAGCATTAGCTCAGAATGGCCATTAATTTCATTTTGGCATTTTGCGTCGATTTTATGTAGATGTCCGTATCGCTTTTCAAACTGTTGCCACGAAATATTATCGCCCTGTGTTATACTTAAAGAAATTAAATAATGAAGAATCTGCATAAATGCATATACGTTTCTCGCATTGTGATAAAAACAACTGTACCTAGAATGATCCAATTTTTAATAACGTGCGTTTCCACCCGAATAGGGGCATCTGGAAGCCCTAAGTTGGAATTTGTTTTATTATCGATTTCATATTTTGTAACATTTAACAAATTTTTGATTAAGAAACTCAAAGATTTCAAAGCGAGCAATGGCAACACTGTACGGAAAAAAAAGACATTTTTATCTCCAGCGCACAAGACTGTGTATTGGAATTCTAAAGATTTGCTCAGTTAAATATTTTGTGATATTGCTGATATACTAAAACGTATCCTTTGTACCGTAAATGCAAAATCTGAAAGGTTTCTTTCTTTTTTTCGCAAAAATATTTTCAGTGAACTTGCTATTTCTAAAATACTTATTTAATTTTAAATTGCATGTTTTTATATTTCATACAATAAACTTATCAAATCATCTGTATAATCTGTAAATGATGTGTAAATTTATCAAATCATCTGTGTTCGTGTTACAAATCATTCTAAATTTAGAGCAAATTCAAAAGCTCAGAATTGACAGCTAAATAGAGGTATACTTTAATTTGAAATATTTAATTGTATTGTTATTGTATTTAATGTTGGTACCGTACTGATAGTCCTAGACATCGAAAAGACTGGAACTGGACTTGTTCTTCATTTATTGCAATGACATATTTATTTGCAAAAAATCATAACTATTTCTGGGAATATATATCTCTATCTATCTATCTATATATATATATATATATATAAATATTTCCTGCTACTTAATCAGTATCATTATTGCAGATGAATTTATTCAAACATTCCTTCCCTGGCGAATTCCTTAAAGAGGATACGATTTAAGCGATTATAACTGTTAATCATGGATATGACTGAAAAATTTGGCAAATCAGAAAAAAAAAAATGTCTACTCTAAAACTACATATTCCTCAATTAAAAATAAAATTTCAAAGCTACTAAAGATATCCTATTCGTGCTGCCCTCTCTTATCGAACTGACTAACTAAACTCTTTACTTTTAATTTACTTTCTTTAACAAAAGCTAATCATCGACGTAATAAATTCCCTTCAACAATCTTAACCTGGGTGAGTTAAGTTTCATACATGTTTCAAACGGTCAACCGGTGCATGTGCTCAACATAGAATGGAATTGTTAAGTCAGTAAACATAATTTAATATATGATTAAATGACTGATTGATTTGATTACCAAGAAGATCTTTAATTACAGTCGTCAATATAAAATTGGAAACTAAATTAAACAATCTTTAACGTGCCAAGTAAAGAACAAGTCTCTAACATATCTGCGAAAATCTCTTTTTGATAAGGAAAATTTATCAGACAGTATTTGCCATCTATACGAAAGCATTTTGTTTCTTAGTAACATTCGTTCAAATCTTTTGGAATAATACAAAATTATGTGTTTTTATGAGAAATCGCTAAAGAAGGTGTCACCCTAGTTTAAAAAGTGGACATTATTAATAATTACAGCATTTAAGGAAAATGACTATACTCATCTAAATTTTTTAAACCAAAACACTGTGCATTTTATTCGTGAGCTTTTCATAAATTCCTTACTTCCCAAATATATTCATTTAGAGCTAAACAAAATAGCTGTAACTGCATTAAAACTTTTTTATAACTTACACCAGAATTCGTTATTTTATACTTCTACAGATAGGTTGCATGATTTAGTGTCCCCTTTTAACTAATTCAGAATAAATTAATATAATTTTTATATTTAACTAGCTTAAAACCACGATTTCATCTCAAATTACTTACTTATTTAAAATATAGCATTTAGAAATTAAACAATACGCAGTGTTAAAAGCCTTGAAATTTACGATGAAACTTAGTATTATTGTTATCTAACACCTGATTCCCGAAGATAGATATGCTTCCGTACATAGTAAAATAGTTAAACTATTTTTATGTACCTAACAGAATCAAGTATCCATAAACTTCTGGAAAATAATATTAATAAATAATAATTAAATAAAATTGACTAAGAACAATTCTATCAAAGAAAAAAAATAGCTTAAATTTTATTTATTACTATATTTTATTTATTATTTATTATATATGCTGCTTTTGAAAAACGAAAAAATAAATTCAGAATTCTGAAGAATTCCCGCGATGTTTTACGGATGCCAGTTTTTAAACAACAAGTGTTCTAAGAATGTGACGTTGGGTTAAAATTTATATTATACACATTTACAGTCAATAAGATTAGATCAACAGGAAGGAGGGACAGAACACAAGAGAAAACTAACATTTATAAAGATATGTATGAAAGACATGCATGGTTTCAATACAAGGGAAAACTGCATTTAGTAAAAAAATTCTCAGCTTTAGTCCAGTCCGCTTGAGTAAGGGCATTGCACCTCCGTGTGCTACGAAACAGGTTGCAAGACGTTCTGGTACTAATTCTAACAGATGCCTGATATATTCTTGTAACAGGTGAAACTCTGTCCGTAGCGTGGTGCGTCCTAAATTTTGTGTAATTCAGTAGCAGGCACGTTTTACGCGCTCTTGATGTGCTTGACAGAAGACAGATCAGAGACCATGAAAAGTCTATACATGACATAGTATCTCGAACAACCCGTGTCGAAAGCACCGAGAAATATATACTGAAATAATGGTCGAAGTCTGTTGACAAGGAAGTCGAGCAGATGTCGCCGTACATTGTCACCCACATAGCGCTGACCTGTCAGTATCATTTCTAGAATCATTTCTAGAACGTTGTCTAGCATGTAGCATACAATGTTGTAGCATTTTCGTAGGCTATGATGCCTGCTACTGGGGCATGCTACGCTGGACAACGAGGTAGGGATTGCACTGACAGCGAAGAAAACTCCCTATTAGAACATATCCGTCATGCGCCTTCAAAAAGAATATAACTGCTGTCTAAAGTCACAGATTACCATTTCCATGCCACTCAACACTGATTTAGCCGAGTATCATTGCAAACGGAGTCACCGATGCTCTGATGTTAAAAGCAAAATGTGTGAAATCCTCTTAAATCGCAGTTTCGCTTCTTGGAGTAGTCTAGCAATTCCCACCTACCCAAGTAGTGAATATGGTCATCATTGTATCTGCACTGTATGGGGAACAATTCATCGATGTGCTCTATCAATATCTGACTGGCCATTCCCATGCCGATTTTCCGTATGTGGCTAACCACAAGTGTTCGCTATTGCCAACTTTCTTGTCCGAAAAATCCATTTGACGACCTTATATGGCACACTACTACCCTACGATTGTCATTGCAGTAATAAGGCTTGTCCGCACGTCGTTCGAATGCTCATATGACCATATGTTACAATATAAACACCTTCTACACGTGGTAATGTTCACGTACATGAAAAGTCGAAGACACGCTGTGATTAAAATTTGTCGGTTCACGATTACAGCGCCGCTGCATGTTGCATAATCGTGCGAGATCGTACGAAATTCAGATCATAAGGCATACACTAGTCATTTGCATGGAAAGAAAAAAAAATAAAACCGTAAAGTTTCTGTAAATGGCTTTAATTGGCAATTTTGTCGAATTACCAGTAATTAGATAATTTCTAAATTTAAAACTGCTTCTCAAAAGTGATCCAATGGGCAAATCTTGTTATTGAAAAGAATTCGGGAAACTAATATTTAGAAGTGAAACTTCGAAATATAATGCGTCTGTATTTCATAAACTAGCTACTTGTTTTCGCCTGATTATTCCTGACACATATTAGTTAACATCTAAACTGTTAATAAAGTACGAAATTAAAAAAACTGTTAAAAATCATGATTCTGCGTTTGCAACTAAATAAGATGTTTCCAGAGCTTAAATTGCGCCGGAACCCTTCGGAGCCCAGCTCCAGTACTTCTTAGTTTTGGGGATAAATCATAATTCCAACTGGAACCCACCAGAGTCGTAAATGAGAAGTCTCCTTTAGTATGTAGCTGAACAATAATTTTTGTTGAAATGTGATCTCGAAAATTTTAATATTAGCAATAAAATTATATTAAAAACCGCTTATTAAATTTCTTCTCTTTACATTTAATTTTAATTTTAATTATTCAGCTACTTTAATTTTTAATTATTTTCTTAACCAATAATTGATTTATAAATAAATAATTAAATAAAAAATAATCACTAATTAATCAGTACTTAATAAATAATAATAATTACTAAGTATTAAATAATAATTAATAAATATTGATTAAATTATTATGAATTAATTTGATAATAAAGAACTATTTAATTTAAAAATTACTAATGATTTTAATAGTCATTTTATCTATTTATTTACTATAGTTCCTCTTTCCTGAAGGTCTTCCATAGGGCTCCGGCACTTCTAATTTTAGAAATTGAGAACTGATGTTTCAAAATTCGACTTAACAATTCTTTAGAGTATCTTGCGTGGCGCCTTATGAATTAATTTGATAATAAAGAACTATTTAATTTAAAAATTACTAATGATTTTAATAGTCATTTTATCTATTTATTTACTATAGTTCCTCTTTCCTGAAGGTCTTCCATAGGGCTCCGGCACTTCTAATTTTAGAAATTGAGAACTGATGTTTCAAAATTCGACTTAACAATTCTTTAGAGTATCTTGCGTGGCGCCATCTAGGACGGAGTATAAGAAACTGTAATTTTATGTATCAGATACTCAGAATTTTTCCTCTCACGTTTTTGATATATCAGTTGAGTTCTTTTTTCTTTGCGAGTAACTTTATTTCATGAATAAGGAAACTTTATTTTATACTTCTGACGATAAAGAAAGCGATAGGACAGGGGAAAAAGGAATCATAAATTTCTTTTTCTTCAGAAAAACTTCGAATGACATTTCAACAGATATCTCCAACGTGTAAGAATCTAAAAATGCCTTTCACGTTCAGTGATAAAGCGAAAATTCACTCAGAAGACTGATTTCCGCTATCGTACAGAGTTAAGCTGGATATTGAACATTCGTCCAACTTCTATGTTCTATGTGAAAAATTAAAATATTACTAACATATGGAAGAGTCTAGTTCCATTTGCTTATATCAGTAAATTAAAACATCGAAAACATTAAGTTTAAAGAAAAAGAAAAGAAATCCGAAAGGTTTCAGATACTATATGTGTCATTTTAGATATTCATTAAAGTTCTCGAAATTCAAAATTCGGCCTTACAGGTGCACGTATATGGTTTTAGGACTATGTTATTCAAAATTTGAGGGTTTTAGCGCCATCGTTTTTTCATAGTGTGAGGAGCATACAGACATACACGTATATTCTTCATTATTTAATTTCTTTAAAATAATACACGGCGATATTATTTGATGGAAACAGTTTGAAAGTGATAATACCGCGTCACTCTAACGCCTCCACGATTGTACCATTGGCATTTCAGATTAAAAATAAAATAAAATTTAAATTAAAATATTAAAATAGTAAGCTTAAAATTGAAATTTCAATTTCATATTGGAATGCAGATTTCAGTTTATACTAACACAGTTTTAAACTAAGCAGATATGATATTATTACTTCTAAAACTGAAGATACAGAACATAAAATTTTACATTTCAAATGAACTCTTCAATAAATTTAAGGGAAACTGTAGAGAGAAAAAATGCTATGGAATATTCTATCGTAAGTTATTGCTAGGTAAAGAGAGGTGTAGTTACTTGGTGGAAAAAAAAAAAAAAAACTATCTTTATATGTTTACTTTCCAGTATCGCTTGCGCACAATATTTGATATAAATATTTACCTTAAGTGGTATTATACTTTATTTTGCTAGGCCTCGAAATTTGCTTTCTGAAAACTGCAAATAGCACATTAAGGTATTTAATAAATATTAAGTTTTAAACATCCCAATTTTTTGAATGCTTAATTTTTTTTTAATTCTGCTCTTAATCTAAAAATCATTTTACATTTTCGACACTTATACACAACACGTGGTATTTCGACACGACTCACTGATATCAACATTTTTTTTACACTACTTACCACAGAAGAGGATTATTTGTTTTATTTCGAAAACAGTAGTTCTTCAGATGGGATAATTTACACCAGAACTACTACTACAGATATGCTACTGCATAAGACGCAGACAAATATTAAACACGCCTTTTATCAAAATTTTTGTGTACGATGTAATTTATGCGTTAATGAACTGAAAATTGTCACTTTTGTTTGCTTCCTTGTACGCAGTAAAAGGAAGTACAGTACTCCCGAAAATTTTCGGGTATCATATTTCAGCAGAAATATCCATTTTAACCGTTCTAAACTCATAAGTAAACTCATACTCACTAAATACCTTGTAATATAAATCAGTAGACATTATTTCGTATATTAGGGATTAGCGATCTAAAATAAACAAAGAAAACATTATAAAACAAGAATTTGGAAATTATTCCTGGAACTATATGCAAAATTTCAATGCAAAAAGAATAAAACATTAATTTGCCATCTTTTAAGACCTTTTTCTAGTAGCAAAGAAAAGAATTATCAAAGAAGCCGATTTTCAGAATCCTATCTAGATGAAGTACTAAAAATGCAAAAAAAAATTAATTTTTAGTAAGCGATTACTTTTAAAAAAAATCTGATGTGTACACCACATAACTTCCTTGTATGGAATATTAAATTATGTACATTTGTATTTCATTTAAACTTATTGGATTGAATTAAATATACTTCCTCGATAGTTCATAAAACACAATAGAATAAATGCACTCTTTAAAATTCACTGTATTTGTTTACCATAGCCACACTTTGGCGCAAGACTCCCTAAACAGAGTTACATCACATTCATTTTATAACTCAAAATTCACAAAAATTATGTGTATCATCTGAAGAATTATCTAATCGTGGCCACATGTTCTATTCAAATACTATGATAAATCTAAAACCACGAATAAAAGAACTTCAAAAAAAAAAGAAACAGTTTTTCACAGTTCATTCAGTATTTCTCATTCAATTAATTCAGTTCTCACTCCGCGACAAGGCAAAAAATATACAAAAAATATCTATATTAAAAATTACGAAGTAAATCTTAAACACTTATTTCCTCGAATAAATTCCAAAATGGATTATGTATGATTTAATTCGTAATAATAACTGAAGACGTTATTTCTGTCGTTGCGAAGCTTAGTTTCTCTAGATTAGCAAAAAATCCACTATTCTCCTAAGTTTCAAATGTAAGCAAATATGTCTGCCACATGAAAAATGATTAGGCTCAGCAGTACTTAGACAACTTTTAAATAGTTGATAATTCTAAAAATCTTGCATGCAGACTTACTAAAGGTATATAAACCTTAACCGAAAGATAAGAACAACATAATTCAATCATTTTTATAGCAAAAAATGCACAATTTACCAATATATAAAAATAAAAAAACCGAGCTCAATGAGCCAATAACAGAGTCGATACATAAATTTACACTGCTCGACACTGAAAATGCAAAACCAAGAAGGAGTGGTCAGAAATTTATGCAAATTTTAGAGTAGACGCACGTCACTGAATTATGCGAATGATGTGAAATGCGCAGCTCTCCGACGCACGTGACGTAAGATATAACGGAAAGAACGTGCACAATGGGCAATATTCCTGTCGTTATTTCTGCCAGACGAATTATCGAAGAAAGTGGGTTTTTGTCCCGAAGGATAAGTGTAATAGGAGAGAATGCCAGGCCGTCGTCAACGAATGCACTTCCTGCAGATAGACGATTTTACGAGGGGTATGGTGATCGGACTGAGAAGGGCGGTTTGGTCCTTACGTCAAATCGCAGCTCATACTCACATGGATGCGAGCACGGTGCATCGGCTATGGCGAACATGGTTGGAACAAGGGAATGTGGGAAGAAGGAGGGGTGCAGGTGCTACCAGAGGGACGTCAGCGAGCGCGGCTTAACGCATCAGCCGACACGCTGTGGTGGTACCGCAAATCACTTGTACCGCGATTCCGCACCATGTGCAGGATACCCTGGATGTTCCCGTGTCGACCAGAACCATCTCCCGTCGATTGGTTGAACGTGGCCTGCACTCACGGCATCCGTTAAGAAGCCTGCCATTGACCACACAGCATAGACGCCAACGTTTAGAATGGTACCGGACTGGAGCGATGTGGATGACAGAATGGCGAAACGTCGTGTTCTCAGATGAGTTACCCTTCTGTTTATCCAGTGACAGTCGCCGCATACGTGTGTGGCGTCGACGAGGAGACAGATCTAATCCGGCAGTAACTGTGGAAGGCCTCACCGCGCGACAACGTGGCACAATGGTTTGGGGCGGTATTGCCTACGATTCCAGGTCACTTCTAATCATATTCAGGGCACTATGACCGCCCAATGATAGTTGATGTACTGCGGCCGATGGCAATCCTCTACCTTCAGAGGCTGCCTAATTCAATTTTTGAGCAGGATAACGCCCGACACCACAGTACTCGCATCTACCAACATGCTCTGCAACGTATACAGATGCTTCCTTGGCCACCGTACTCTCCTGACCTGTCATCAATCGAACATGTGTGGGATGCGATTGGACGCCGTTTCCAGACTCTGCCCCTGCCACGTTCAGAAGACAAACTGTTACAAATGGTTGAAAGACAATAGAGAGCCATTTCTCAGAACACCATCCGCATTCTTATTGACTCTATGCCTAGACGTGTTTCTTCGTGCATCGCTGTAAGCGGTGGTCCTTCATCCTACTGAGCCGACGTCGTTCTCGGTCTGTATTCTGACTATCATTTTGAAATAAAGATCACTTATTGCTGCTTGCTGTCTCTGTCGTTTTTCCAAATTTCATCACTTTCTGACCACTCCTTCTTGGTGTTGCATATTCAATGTCGAGCAGTGTATATACGTTTGGTGCGGCCGATTGCAATCCAAATAGGAGGTACACATCTATATGTTATAGCAGTCCTGTATACAAAATTTCAGCGTTCTGAGGCTAATCGTGTTTGAGTTATGCAGGATACATACATACATACGTGCGTACGTACACAAAGACGTCATGAAAAAAATTTGTTTAGAATCCATTTTCAATCAGTTTTATAATTTTTGTTGAAAAAGAGTCCTCTATTCTGTCCTTACGTTCAGATATCACTCAAAAACATCGTTAAATACATTCGGTAGTTCTCAAATGGATATTTTCGTTGAAATATTATATCCGAAATTTTTCGCGATTACAATACTTCCATTTTACTTCGTACACGGAAGTAAAAAGAATGGGATTAATTTAAATATTTATTTCAATGAAAAGCGAAGAATATTCCTTTAACAAGAAAAATTAATTTAAGCATTTTTGAATATATAACCTGTCATGTGCAGCCAGCAATGAAATTACGTCATATTCTATATTATAGTAAATTCCATTTTAGTCAAGCACGGGAATGTGAAAAAGCAGCTATGTCCTCTAAACACTACTTATATATCAGAAAACATGTTAAGCTTCCATTGCTTTCTAAAGTTATATATAACACCAAGCGATTTATACAGCATGTAAGAAATTTCTTGCCTTCAAAAGCTAACGTCTTGATTTATTCTATATAGCCAAAAGCACAAATTTCTGAAGAATGGTGTATTTATTCCCAAATAAAATTCTTTTTCTTCTTTTTGAGTCAATAATTAGAGGACAAAATAGCTTTAAATGTAGAGTTACAGCTTCGGATGTGATAGAAATTTATTGGGACGTTTTCTTTGTTGAAGCATTAAACAGTTAGAGTCCTTAGAGGGCATACCTTCAAAATGACAGAGAGAGAAGTAGTTAATGGGTGTTTCATCGTGCTATACGGATGAGATTAAAAAAATTAAGATTAAGCTATCTCATAAAACCTTTGCAACGGATACCAAGTAGCATCGATTGATCTTTAGTTTTACTTTTGCATTCCGATGCAAGAATTATATATTTTTCTCTTTTCTTATATCTATATAAATACATACATAATATGTCCTAAAAAGACTAAACGCTTTTAAAATTACACAACAAGTAAACGATGAGAATTATTAAAATAATCGTATAGAGAGGAGATTATACAGTGAGAGATCAAATTTTCTTTTACAGGGTGTTTATAAAGTCCCAGACCCATTTTGATGTTTAATAACTCATAAAATAATAAAGATAGATTAAAATTAATAATATAAATGGTTAGATAGACTCAAAAAGTTTCATGACCCTTGTCAATGAACTTCCACGTCTGCCCCCTTCGTTGCACGGAGAATATCAAGTCGATATTCAATTTCACGCCAGGTACCGGCAAGCATGTCGGCATCCACAGAGGCTATTGCGGTTGTAATTCTGGCTTTTAGTTCATCAATGTTCGACGCTCTCCTCCTGTAAACGTTGTCCTTTACAAATCCCCAAAGAAAAGGTCCAGCGGCGTTTATCAGGTGATCTGGGTGTCCAAGGAATTGGACCTCCTCGTCCAATCCATCTTTCTTTAAAATGGTCATTCAAAGAACTACGAACGATGGTACCCCAATCAGGTGATGCACCATCTTGTTGCAAAAAGACATGTGGCTGAAGCTCTTTTTGTTGTGGAAATGCGAAGTTTTCCAACATGTCTAAGTATACGACCGATGCGACCGCCTTTTTTTCTTTTAAAAAGAAAGGACCAATGACTCGGTCGTGCATTAGTCCAGACCACACATTAACCTTTGGGGAATCCCTTTGTGCCTCACGGTATTCATGGGGGTTTTCAGATCCCCATATGCGCACATTATGGGGATTAACAATGCCAGAAAGATGCAAGGATGCTTCGTCGGAGAACATTCAGAAAAGTACAGATATTTAGACTGGAAAATGAAATTATCTGAAATTAACCACACGCACAGACGATATTTACAAAAGTAAAGATATTCAAACCTGAAAAGAAAAATATATAAGTTATTCCATCAATAAATGCCATAGTTTGTTTATATCTTCATTATTTTATGAGTTATTAAACATCAAAATGGGTCCGGCACTTTATAAACACCCTGTAGTGTTGTGTAGTAATTCCTTGTGTAGAACCAAATATCATCAATAAGTGGCCTTTCTGTTACAGAAACTATCAGTCAATTAAATACTTTTGTAAATCACAATAATATGCTCTCGAAATGTCCATCATTAGAAGCAATCACTTAGAGTAAACGAAATACAAAATTAACAGGTACTTAGTAAGATCAGAAGTTAAATGGCTTGATACATGGTATTCTAGAACGTGATGGAATCTTTCGTTATTTACGAGTAAAATTTCCTCAAATGAAGAAGGAAACGCAAATGGCATACAAGGAATATGGTGTTTAGTTCATACCTAGTCCGCTGCACGAATGCTTTTAAACGCTATGATTTGGTTGTCAAAATACCATCTTGCATCCCCCTGGGGTGTACATAATGACTTAGTATTTTACTATAGCAATAGCACTCTGGGGGAATGAAAACACGAAGCTGGAGATTCCGGACCGCGAGAGAAGATCGTTTAATATGGTTGGAGGAAGGGGGATTGGCAGTAAGTCCCCAATCTGGTGGTATTGATAGCGCTACAAGTTGCCGATTGATCCGAATTCCGTGTAATTATATTGGTGTTAGTAGCGGTCCAAGAGCCAGTCCGTGGTATACCACCGTATTCTGTGTAATTCCTCCAATACGGTCTGCCTGCGTAGTACTGGCGGGAGCACTTTAACGATCTTCAGGGCAATATACTTCATCTCACAAATCTTCAGGTCAATACAGCAGCGCTCCATGGTGGTGCCTCGTCGCCGGGAGTGGTGATCCCAGTCGATCAGCTCAGCCATGGATAAGGGAAATCAGTTAGAGTGCATCGCCCGTATGTACTGTCTGTATAGTAGAAGAACAGCTCTCGCCATAGTGTATGGAGGGTGGCAGTAGCTATAGCAACAGGCCTAGTATATTTCAAACAGGGGCGAACCAAGGGTTGCTTTAATCTTATTTTGTTTTTGGCGACTGTTGGCTTAGGGGAAAAGAGTTATCTTTCGTCTTCAAGACATCCGTAGGAAAATAGATCAAGGCTCGTTTCTACAGCAACAGACAGCTGCAGCCTAACTGGTGAGAGCTTTTCTTATGATAGGCAGACTTTTTTGCGGGACGGGCGGCAGAAGAGTGCATTTTCTTACGCTCTCATTGGAGGCGTTGGTTACCTGACAGACCCACCTCTGCTAATATGGAGCTTATAAGTTGAAGTCGGGCCTGGTTCTGCGTCTACCAGAGTTCGCGGTTTCGGCAATTAACAAACTAGTTACCATCTTTCATGAAGTAGGCTGCTTCCGGTGAATCATCCAAGACGTTAAAAATGGGAAACATTTGTTCAAGATTAAAATGTAACAATTTGAATTCACTGTCTGCTGTAGAAAAATGAGCTTAGTGACACTTTTGCTGAACACAGCTAGACGAATAGTGATATTTCATGCATAGATTGACAGTGAAACGAACGTATAATGGTTCTCCCTGCGCCCCAACTGCCACTTTTGCTTTCAAATGCAAATTCACATCACAAAAAATAGTAAGCGATTTTCATAAATACTGCTCTTTTCAGTCAGTTTCAATCAGCTGAAGTTTCAGCATTTCTTCAGCGAAAATAAACTTTTTCTTACTTGATAACACGTGAAGTGGCTGCTGCACATTAATCCTGTATGGAAACACATCCAGGTCATTAGCTGGTGAAACTTTATATTGTTACGTTACGTTTACGCTTTTCTCTTCTTACGTACGTTAAGTGTTCGCGGATTTGGAGTGAATAACGACGACACTCGATGAAGTATCGAAACACACTTTATTGGCGAGTATTTTTCAAGACAGCTCCAAAATCACGCTTACAGTCGTCGAAGAACTACTATGAACACGCTGAGACAATCAGCGACACAACCTTCAGACTATCAGGCTATAACGGTGAAGACGGCTTCACGGCAAAGCACCACAGTACGGTTCCCGACTCTGCTCGGTCGTTCTCGGAACTCCAAGTACGCTCGAGACTCTCCACGCTAGAACTCGCGATGCACTCGACGATACGCTAGAGTACAGCTCCCGACTCGGTTCATTCATTCCCGGAGCTCAACACACTCTAAGATAAAACTCGACGATGCACTGCCTCTCGATACACCAAGAGACTCGCTCGATGCACTGGACGACCAACTCGGCACTAGATTACGCACTGACTCTTAACTAACTCCGCACTGACCCAACTAACTCAAATCCGATTCAACTGACTCCCTCTCCGCGTACCAGCAGGGTTTATATAGCTCTTGGCTTGTGTTCGAGAACGTTCTGGGCTAAACCAGGAAGAATTCGTTCTAGAAGGTTCTTCATGCGTCTATAGTATATCGCTAATTTTGTCGCCAAATATCGCCAAACTGGCGATTTCTCCCCAAATGTGGCAACCCTGCCTTCTTTTGTATTTTCTGGCAACCCTAAGCCTGCTTTGCGGGAAAGCTATCTTATCGCGCCTGGACATTTCGTAACAATATTAATATGAGAAACGGTACTAAAAAATGTTGACACAACACAGTAATATTCTGTAAAAATAATTTTAATAACTGTCGATATTTATTTTATATTAGATGTTTTATATATATATTATATTTATATTACATTACCATTATTTTAAAAGCAATCAGTTCTTCTTAGGACATACTGTATTTCAACTTTCAGAACAATTAAGTTCAATTTTAAAATTAATTGTAATTTTTCATTCTTTTGCCTTTAGTAATTTGTCCATAAAACACGTATTCATATCGATGCCATCTCTCATCTGTAAATAGAAAATAGTCGGAATGTGTAATTACTTTTGTATTTGCAGTGTATAGGTATACATATATTTTGCCTCTGTATTTTTCCTTACATATTGACATTTTAAAAAAGTAGTTAATCAAGAATGTAAACAATAGAAATAATACAGATTTTAAATAGACGTAAATCATAATATCTTAGTAAAAGTTATTAATTTTCACAAATCTTGCAATTAATAAATAAATAAATAAAAATAAAATTAAAATTTTGTTAAAATTGTTGCTATATTAGGAAAATGAAGATTGCAAAAATTGCCAAGATAGAAAGTAAGTAATTTTTTTTTAAATTTAACATGGCACAAACTTGAAAGAAGAATAAATATGTGTTGGCAGAGGCTTAGTACATGACAGATGGAAGATTCGCGTCGTCTTCTCCCTCCCCATATAATGACCTTCGCATAAATGACTGCAATTTATCTACGGAAGCTGTTCACAGATGTAACAATCAGATCTTTTCCAGTGTCAGAAATAAAGTAATGTCAGAAATTTAAGAGCTGAAGTCTGCGCATGTGAGATTAATATTATTCTCAGGTTGAATTTAAGTACTTAATTAAAAAAAATTCTCTTTTTTAAGGTAAAATACATTTGTCAAATTGCTCTAACATTCTGTATTTTTTTTACCTAAATACACAGATTGTCACAATTAAAGCATATTGAGCAAAATAAAAATTTACTGTCACTTGCTGAAAAATGAATAAAAGAGTTTGCACAAAAGTATTTTTAAATAAGACTTAACGCGTTTGTTAATTTATTAACAATTTTTTTTATTTCTAATGCAGCTGGCAATACAGAGACAGACAACCTTATGTCATACAGAGTTCCAAAAAAGCTATAAAAATGCAATAACAATATAATAAAATACGCTATACAATAATTTACACAGAGAAGTCTGAAGTGCAAAGAAGGATTACACAAAAAAGAAAATGTAATCGAAAAAAGTTGTATATAAAGCTAAAAACAAGATCCAGCCTTCAATCGATTTAAAAGGTCTCTAGCTCCCAGTACCTGCAATAAACACTCTTCTGAGAGAGCGCTGAGCAGACGAGAGGGTGCCTAGGAAACGGGATCTTCTATGGAAAAGAGAAGGCAAGTTGAGTGTTTTTTGCTGCCTGCAGATCAAAACATGCCTAGAATCAAAGTTCAGTTATATCTGAATTCAACAGTAAACAGAAGATAGTCTCATTTCTTACGATATTTCCATTGCCTTCCAATCCATATTTGTTTCAATTTCATTGAACGTAAAGATTATATCTATCTATCTAAACGAGCCCGTACAGAAGAAGATGAGGTAAATAGCATACAAAACATTGGTTTCACTCTCATGAAACCTTCGTGCAGTAGTAGAACAAGCGATTCCTGTGGGAGCTTGAAGTTCCAAAGCTGGGTCCCTTCACGTTTCTTCGAGCCGACAAGAAACAATCTTCAGACGAAGATGTCGCTCTTAGCTGCCCTTGACCAATCCGTCTTCCAAATTATTTACTACTTAAAAAGCAATGCCAATTTCTGATGTGATATTTTGAAGAATATTCATATTTTGGTAACCTCTATATCTATTTGCCTCCCCCTACACTTGGAATCTACTAATTAATCACCAATTTTGCCCTTCATTTAAAGGATGTCTTTGAGTTGTAACTAATAAATAATGACCATAATCAGGAAAAATTTGTAAACTAAACTACACACTATATTCCAACATGCATCCATTGCCCACCCCTCTGTCTTTCATCACCAAATTTGCATAAGATTTCATGTTCTAATCTATACTCAGAAGTCAGATTTTTTTTTCAGTTGCAGGTGGGTTGAGAGCATTTTCTTTCAGATTACAGTTTTGACTAACGCAGCAATGATTTCATAAGTGAGAACATAGTAATAAAGCATAAAACAAAAATGGTACTTTCTTAAAAAAATGTACATTTGTAATGAAAAATGTTTCTGCATTTTCTAATTTTTAATAATTGTTTTATATGTAGTTCAAACATATGGCGCAGACGTTTTTCGCTCATAAATCTACTAAAACTCTTTTCTTCCATTTAACAGATTTCGTTCAGTTTTACTGTTTAAATGTCGGTGAGTTACAGTTTACAGTTTGCAGCCAACTGGAATAGAAATATTGAATACGAAATACAAAAAAATTTATTTATGTTCTTCTAGTGAGATATAACAAAAATCAGAGATTGTAATAAAAATTTGATAAATTCTTGAGAATAAATTTTTCTTTTCAGATAGCATTTGGAATTTACAATTGCAAAATTTGTTCACCTCTAGACAAAATGAATGAAATTTTTTCGCTTCAGTTAATCCCTAGAAGGAGACACTTATTGGCCAACTAGAACTGCGTTGTTCTTTCAAATGCAGTTTAGTTTTCAAACACACTGACGCTATTCTCAGCGTTAGCGAGACTGTTCTTTACCGGAAGGCATGAAATTAGAGTAACTTAATAAGTTAGCATTTAAAAGGTTTCTTTCTCGTGGGCTTCATTTGTAGCATACTGTGATTTGAGCGAATAAATTTCATACGAATCAAAGGAAAAACAAGGCAGTGTTTAAATTAAATTAACTATTTGTAAAACTCAGAATAAGCATAAAAAATATGCTATCTGCTGAAAACTTAAACCCCTCCCAAATTAATAAATTTTGGCTAAATAACCGATGTCAGAAAAGTCTATATAAGATAAACTACACCTAAAACTAATTTGCAACTACTGCTTTTGGGATTAAAACCGTAAACTGCAATGATCAAACGTGCATTCGCCTTTTCAATCAAAGGGCTAACTATAGTTTTTCCTATTTTTGCTGTTACGAATATTAAATAAAACTCACTTACTATTCCTGACACTTAACCCTTTCGCGGCAACTGTCCCGTATACGCCCCAGAAAGAAACGTTCTCATTTCTCGGCCGACACGCTGATGCGCCAGAGCATTTTCTCGTTCACCCCCGGCCGTCACACATTTGTGTCAGTGTCATGGAACGTTTTAAGAACTATAACTTTTGGCACAGGATCGCATTGTATGTTCATATGTTTTCAGATGCACGTAGATTTGGCTTTCTACTCAAAATTAGAGTAGCATGCCTCACATACACGTGTATTTTGATTATATAAACGTAAGGGGAAAGGGATGTTTCCGAACGGCATGCTTTATGACGGCTCTTTAAGCTATCACATATGTTAAAATTAGCTTCTAAATATCTTTTTCCTTTACTTTACATGAAAATATGTAAAAACAATTGCTTAGTTTGAGAAATAATTCCCTGAAGCGCTATTCAAATTATTCCAAAGTTTTAATTGACAAAATACATTAATAAACCTTTGAATTAATAAAAAAATACAGCAAGTCTGTTTACAAAAAGTAAAATCTTTCATGTGAACTGGAAGATAGACACTCACTGAGCTCAGTCTCTAACAAAATGTCCATACGAAAATCACTAGAAATATCGCTTTCGAACTCTTTAGGAAATGAAATCACCACACTCATTCACCATTCGCATTCATTGGCTCATTTATCATTCGTTTGACAAAAAACGCTTGCTCGCCATAATAAACTGAAGTCGCATAAGGTATATAAGTAAACTGAAGCTTTCCGAAATAAAAACAATGGAAAACGTAATAGAACCTCGCATAGTAACACTAAAAGACTCTACGTGGTAGCAAAAAGAAAATGAACACAAAAAGGATTCAAAGGGATATAGAAACGAGGATGCTTATATCAAGAGAAAATGCTCTGGCACACCAGTGTGCCGATCGGAAAACGAATGCATTTCTTGCTTCTTCATGGATTTAGGCTTAAGAGCAGAAAACCCTCCGGCCTTAAACAGACACTCGCGATAGAGACTGCCGGTCTCAGCGAAAAGCGCGCTTTTGCGCTTCCCATCGCGAAAGGGCTAAATACCAAACTTTCTCGACTTATTGCCCGAATTTTCTCAAGATAAATCTGTATTAACTTGAGAAGCGACGCTAGAGTTCATTCAGAGTTGCACGAGTAGATTTCAAAATGCTTACTACCCTGTAACTGCCATGTTTTGACTCCTGCTATGTACCATTAAATGCCAATTAAACTAGCATAATTCAGGTGCTTGATGAACTCAAAATAAGGCAGAAGAATAGAACAAGACTTCCTGAATGTTATTGAAAATAAAGAAAAAATTATTCAAAATATTCAAAATTTACTCAACAAAGTAAAAGAAATATTTTCATTAAGCGAAAATTTCTTATTTAACGGTCCGTACATTGCAGAAGATTCAAAACTTTTACTATTCCTAACACATAATGTTTCACAGCAAATTTTCAGCATTCATTAAAATGAAATAATAATCATGAAACAGACTTTGAGATTAATATGAGCATTTTAAATCGCAGCAGCATGCACGTTCACAAAAAATTTTCATCAAAGACGAAATTTTAGGAAATTTTTTTTCCTTATTTGCCGCAGAAAAAGTTGAGACAGAAGATTGAAAAAAGAGCTAGTTTATGATCGAATACTTTCATTAAAATATGCGACAATCATTTTTAATCAATCAATGTGACCATCAATTTAAAACGCAGTTGTTACCGATTCTGTTTAATTATGCAACATGTACCAAAAAAAGTAGAAGATATTAAGCCAAAAAATAATGATGTAAATAAAATATCGTATCGCAATCGATATCGAAGCAGTGTAGCAGATTTCTTAATTAAAGATGTTTCTGGATATGATGAGGAATAATAATTGAGCTTCGGTCATCTAATTAAGAAACTTTGAGTGGGGAGGATGAAAATCTGCTAAGGAAGGATGAGAGATAGAGGAAAGAAGAATGAAACGCATACCGGGGCTAACTCAGAAATTTTTTTTTCTCTTTGTCCCATTTTCAGGTCTTGTATCCACATTCCTAAAATATTTGCTATTGTAAGAAGAAAATGGAATGTATTGGATTGAAAAAAGGACATATTTTTACTTTTATTTCCTCCAATGAGGTACAGACTTTGATTGTTCTTGTTCACAAAGAACAATTTAATTCGTCTCACACATAAATCTCAATTATTCCTCTAAGAAATGCGATAAGGAAAAGGTGTCAATTACATGAAATTATACTTAAAGTAATACTATTATGAATTATGTTCAAATGCAAATAATTTAAGTGAAACAGTATTTTATACACTGTAACATGAAATGCATGAAAAAGATTGTTGTGTTGTTAAAAATAAGATTACAGGAGCAAGTCTATTTAACATTGAAGTAAATGGCTATGTCGCTAAATTGGCAAGATCTCACCAAGGTGGCGATTGTTTTGACGACTAATTTCATTGCCAAACTTGTCGAGAGACCACTAAAGGTTGCCAAACTTGGCAACCATGAAGCGAAAATTTTGTCCAGTTCCTGTATAGTTGCAATTGAATAAATAATTCATCCCTATATGTAATTGTAATCCTATCCGGCCTTCATATGTCATCCAGTAATTTCCAGAAGTAGAAGGTACTATAGATTTCTCGACTCCCGGGGAAAAACTATATAAGACAGAAAAGATCATGAGAACATACTGGCTATCTTGAAATATTAAGAACACTGGAAGTATAGGAAATGCATGAGTGGGTGCGGAGGACAAGATGCAACGTGTAAGAGGACGTGACTACTTTGTCACATCAGGCTGTAAAGGCATCTGATAGGTTGGAGAAGTGCTGGTCCAACCTATCAGATGCCTCTAGAAGCCTTTTACCAAACTATAGAATAATAAACCATGCTGACGAGGTATACTTAAATAATTTACAAAACACAGTTTTCTTATGCCATCCGAGAATCATAAATTATGAAGATTGAGTGAAAAACGTAAATGCGAGGTCAGCTGTTAAAACTGACCCTGATTCAAAATTTAAAATCCGCTGAAGTTTTTATAGTAATAAACCATTTTGAGTCTTACGTCTAAAATTACTTATTTTATTCTGCAACTTTTGGCTAAAAATTCATTATTTGTTAAATCTGATGACCAGTGTACATGTTTCAAATTGCTCGGTCGAATTTTCGAATTTATTTATTCAGTAAATGATAGTCGATGTGTTGAGAACTCTGTGTTTGTGAATTCGAGAAATTTAAGCAATAAAAAATAAATAAAAGGGTCAAAATATCGAATTACATAATTTATACGAAGCATTTTCATTCAGCATACACATTCAGTTCATATTAATTACTTTAAAAATCCAAGTTGCTTGTTAAAAAAACTACTTAGAATAGCGATATACATTAAAAAAATTCTTACCGGAATAAAAGATTACAAATATTTTAGAGTTTAGTGAATTTTTTATTAGTTACTAGCCGCTGCGCGGCCAGCCTTCGTCTGGCTTTTAAGTGTACCGGAAAAATGCCTAAACTGCACAGAATTTTACTCTGCAGAACAATTTTATCGACAAGGAAACAAACAACAACGGAAAAAAAAATCAGTTAAAAATGCATTATATATAAAAAGCATACAATGAAATAAGGAATATCCCTTAATACAAATATTAATTATCCTAATAAATAAATTAACCAACTTCCTGCTGCCTTCTCTAGACAAACGTCCAGCATCCAAGAGAAACATTAAGTTTAAAAACTGCACAGAATTATCGCCCTCATTTTTCCGGTGGCAATAGTGCTGATATCAGCAACAATAGCTGCATGCCATTGTTGTTCATATAATGAGAGAAAATCGTCAATTTGATACTATTTCATAAAAAAAAAACTCATTCGAATTTTGAAAAATCGATGTGCACTGGCTCTTGTATAGATGCATCTTGTGTACCAGATTTCCTAGGCCTGGGTCTATTAGCTTACGCGCAGTACGAACGAAAGACTCCTACACACACAGAAAGACTCGTCCTTTTAAATATAGATCTATAAATTAATTAAACAATTTACCTTTGCAAAAAGAAACAATCTTTCAATTTCTTAAACTGTTCAATAGAGTGAAATCTCGCTTTGCTATAGCCCATTATGTCTTAAAATGACGCGATTTCGTCAGTAAACATAAAATTAAAAAAAAAATCTAATTCGAATTTCGAAAAACTCGCGTGAGGTGCATTGGCTCATGCAAAAAAATCATGCAAAACTTTTCAATATCTTACAAACAGTGAAATAAGCAAAAAATAACATGAAAGAAACTCCAAAAACAAAACATTTCGCGCAGAATTTTACTCTGCAGAACAACTTTATCAAAAAAGAAATCAATAAAAATGTATTATATATATAAAAAATGACAATGAAACATGGAGTATTCCTTAATACAAATATTACTTATCGTAATAAATAAATTAACCAACTTCCCTTTGCAAAATCTTAAAAACTCAAATGGTATAAACAGATTAAGAATTTAAACAGATTCAAAAATATCATGCAAAACTTTGTTTTTAAACAGTAACATAAGAAATACGATGAAAAATTGTTGCCAAACCGAAATTTTTAAAAGAATGAAACTATTCAAAATGATGCAATTACATCAAAAATCTATCAACAACAATAAGAAAGGAAAATTGTTGCCAAAACTACATTTTAAAATATCGGAGATGTGAGAAGTGTATTCGGAAGCTTCATTTAAAAAATTTTAAAAAAATACAAAATATTATTATTTTTCCAAAATTTTTTTTTAAAAGGAGTCGAAGGATTAAAGTTCAACGTGTCAAAAAATCAAAGGAAAATAAACAGCACATTCTTTAAAATAAGTTTTTAAAAAAAAATTCCGGTGAAAAGGTGTTAAGCTCACCTTCCTAAATAAATTCGTATTTAATCTATTTATTGAAATACAAAATTTATTTTAAGTTCGTAAAATAGCTAAGTGTCTAAGCTTCACGACGATGTAAAAATGAAATCTGGCTTTCCTGCAGCCCATTATGTCTCAAAATGACACGATTTGGTCACAAAACGTAAAATAAAAAAAAATTTTAATTCTAATTTCGAAAAAATCGCTTCGAGGTGCACTGGCTCTTGTGTAGATACACCATTGTACCAAATTTGGTGACCCTGGTCTACTAGCTTACTCGCAACACGAACGAAAGGCGCGCGCGCACACACACACACACACACACACACACTCAACACACACACACTCAACACACAACACAACACGCACGCACGCACGCACACACACACACACTTTGTTTTATTATATGTAGAGATTATCGCTGGCATAGACGTTGGTCACTTCGTTATACACCAACTACAGCTGATTAAATTAGAGTGTCTGAATTACCAAAATTTAAGTAAATGTATATATATTTCGATAGTAATACTGATAAAGCAGAAAAGAAAACTCTAACCATTTACAGAAATTAAACGGAAAGAAATAAACTGCATTTTAATAATTTTAAAAATAAAATTTAAAAATAATATGAGTGTAAATAATTATAATCAAATATTTAATTGTTTAAATATGGTACGTTAGTTTTTTACTACATACATAAGCTATTTCTCCCGTCTTCTTCGCATGCCTTCGTGGTGTCTTCTCGATTCCATGCCAGTACGCTCGGCGCGGATTCGAGAGGTCCATGGTTCGAATTGCTCATTTTTCATCTCTCTTGCTTCCAAAAATACCTAATCGCGACAGTGGCGCTCGAACTGAAATGGTGGTGGATGACGATTCTTCACCACCAGGAGTTTGCGATTGGTCCCCTAATCCCTTTAAATTGGGGAGTATATAAATTATTTCTCCCGCCTTTTTAATGTTATGTTGATAATTGTTCGAATCCTCGTTTGCGAAACTAAATAAAGTTAAGTTACGTACTCTTTAGGAAAGATCAGAATATTTTATTTAATTCCGTAAATTAATGTATTAAAATTTTTATACTTCGGAAAAAGCCGATGCTTCAAGGATATTTTCCCTTTTTTTTATCTTTACCAAGAAAGCTTCGTTTCCCTGTGAAAGAGTTCAGGAGAGGGGTGGATTTCGTAGTGTCATCTTTCAGGGAATGACGACTTTCTCGAAACAGTTCACTTTTTCACTGTCAATAGATAACAAGCTCAAGCTGCTCATTTACAAAACCGTTAAGCGTCCCATATTGTGTTATGCTTACCCAGTCTGGACATACTCTTGTAAATCTTCAAAAAAAAAAATAAATAAAATCTGCACAAAATAGACAAATCACCAACTCGACATGGTATATTCGGAATTAAAAAATACATGAAGAATTACGAATTGAAAAGCTTAATTTCTTCCATTGCCTGCTAGCCCTTAAATTTTGTGATAATCCACCTAATATTAACAACCCAGTTATACGGGTCTATGATTATGATATACATGATGTAACCAATAGCAAACGGCCTATGGCCATACTCAGTAATTATCTTGACTAACTGTGATATGTTTTCCTCTGCTTTAATATATTTTAGCTTTTATTATACCAAAGAGAATGTAATTTAATTAGTAACTTAATCCTTAAAATCTCAACTACCTTTAAGCACAATGAGACTCACACTTTTATCTGTTTATATGCTTATGTTTATAAGTATCTCTGCAAGTTGTTCTCGTTTTTTCTGATTGTCAGTACGCTATAATATATTAGACACAATTAGTCCATCTTGTTCATAGTAAGAAATGGCATATATTATGATCTGGTTCTCAAGTTATACACTTGCCCACCAGCAGCCAAGCGGTAAAAACCGCTGAACACTGGTAGTTCGGTCCAGGGTTCGAGTCCCGCCGAACGGGCTGGCTGCATGGGCGTTTTCGTGGTTTTCCCCATGTGTAACGTGGATACGAGCCAGTTTCCCTTAAAAAGACCTCCACGGGGCATCCCTCCCTTTCCGTGTAGTGCCTTAGGGCGGAGCACGTAATATAAGAAAAAAAAAGTTATACACTTGACATTATTCTCAATTACTTAACTGTTCTACATGGGGTAGGGTTTTTTACCCAGGCACCCTGCTGTTACAACAATTTTCTACAGTGAAGGAATGGCGCACTTTCGAAGAACATTCTAGAAAGAAAATTGCACTGGTCTGGTTGCGTTGAATAGATTGGATGCGTGAGGAATTTAGAGGGGATAACATTTCACCTCGAGGAAAGGTCATTGCTTTGGCGATTTAAGTGTCCGGTTTGGCTCAGGGTTTTTGAATAGTGGCGCGTGCGCAGTTACCCTGTTTTTCTATTTTGGGTGAAAAAAAGTGGAAATTTGGTCTCTAATGAGGGGACGAAAATCTAGTTTTATGGTAGCCTGAGTCTTTTTGTGATAGAAAGAGAATTTTGAGTAAGACACAGCTGATGCTCAGTTGCCTTGGAATGATGTAGTTTCTTGTTTGAGTTGTTAAGACTGGGGGCAATTATGCTCCCTGTCGGTCGGTTGCTTGGTTATCGTAGAAAATTAATAAAACACAGAGACTTTATGCTGAGCTGTCGGGGTAGCAGTTAGCTACTTCTTGCAGTTGTTAAGACGAAGGGGGGCAACTATGCTGTTCTGTTGGTTGTAAGCTTCTTGCAGTTAGAAAAAAAAGAGGAATTTATGTTAGTTCTCGTAAGAACAGCTAGTAGTTTTTGGGATGGTTTCGACTCTGTTACAGGAAATTCAGTGGGAGGCGAAAATTGAACTCTTGCTGACTGGTAGACGTTATGCCTGAATGCGTATGCGAGGCCCGCAGTCTTCATCCTGAAGCATCTTCCTGATATGTGCTAATATCCGAGTGGAGACGTTTTTGCAGTATTCTCCTTCAACCGCATGAGGAAATAGGGCATTAGTTTAACCTGGCTGATTGAATATCGTATTTTTCATTCCTGCGTCACGCACGTGTTTCTCCCGAAGTGGCTCGACACGTTATATTGAGAACCATAGCTTGCCTTTCCTTATACCAGATGTCGAAATCCTGAGAGTTTTGCTTCCCAGTATTCCTGACTACTTTTATTTCCGAGACGCCAAACTCTCGGGGAGTTGTTTTTCCTTTATAGCTAAACTACCTGCTCCAGTCTTTTTTTCGACCCATTTGAGTAGCGATTCTTATCCTGGCAAAAATGACGTCTACCACCTTGGATCATCTACATAAGTTTATATCTATATCTATCTATCTATCTATATATATATATATATATATATATAAGAGATATAAAAGAAACGAGACCTGCTGTATTATGTAGTTTCTTTTATTTTTCTATTAACGTTTTTTCCTTTCTGTCTCAATTATTGGGTTTGACGAAACGCGTAATGGAGTTTAGCTGTGCTCGCATTTTTCAAGCTTTTCCCTTGACAAGTCCGTGATTAACCTTGAGTTAGGCTAAATTGCTATTTACTGCCATTCATTGTTATTTGTTCTGGAGTTTTAAATACTTGTCTTTAATTTTTTACGTGTTTTAAAATTTTTTAAATGTTGAGTTTTTCAATACCTACATTTTGGTTTTTAATTTTTTACAACTGCTTTTACTTTTCAGCAATGTTTTCTGTTGAACTTTTTTTAATTCTGGAACTATAGTATCAAATTTACTTTTAGGCGATTGCTTTTAGAATTTCCCTCCTTTTGCTTATCTTTAATTTTAATTTTGCAGCGAAATGCGCAAAATTCTTGACCAAATAGGTCTCTACGTTTTTTTACTACTTTCTAAAAAATTATAAATATATATATATATATATTTGTTTAGTCTTGGCAGTTTCTCTTAAATTCTTAAATAAACGTAATTTGAATAAATGCAATAGGGTTTAGTATGAATGAGCAGTTAAATTTTAATTATTATAGTGAAGTGGAAATGCCGGCTTATTGTGATACGGCAGGCAATGGTTGTCATTCGATGACGTACTTCCTCTAGATAGACAGCCGTAATACTTTTCCCTTGCTAAGGGATTATCTGTAGTATTATTTATTATCTGTAGTATTTATTATTAGTATTTATTACTGTAGTATTTATTATTGTAGTATTTACTCTGTAGTATTTGATTTTCTGTAGTATTTACTTCCGTTGGCATGATGAAATGTCGCCCATACGCTTAAAGAAGCCAAGTTGGCGCAACCAAGGCTGTTCTCCGAACAATATCCGAAATGCCTTATAAATTAACGAACTGTTCTGGGTCAGGAAGAAATATTGCTTTCTTGTGTAAAAATACTAACATGCCTAATGTATGTACTTTTGTGTGTTGCTTATTAATTAACCTAGAACTGATGGCTAAATCTATATCAGAGTGAAATATTTGGTGGAATTTTATGGTATCATGTTGTTAAACTAATGTTGGAAACAAATGGAAGGTAAAACATGTGTACTATACCTGTTTCAAGTACCTTAATAGCTTTCATGTAAAATAGTAAATCAGTATGTCTTCTGTCACATTTAGTTACAAATGTTAAATTAATGGAACTTAAAGTTAAATACAATAAAAAGAGATTAATTTGTTTTATGTTCTCCTTACTATTTGTACTTCTTGACATGATTATTCACTTATGCACGATCCCGGAAATGAAAACACAACTCAATGATTCCATTATTTTTCGGTCTTAAACTTAAGTTGAAAGTGATTTGAATATAGATTATAAGTTACTAAGAATTAATGTAAATTCACGAACCTCTGAGTACAGTAAAGAAAACGGTTACTTTTGGTATTTTGAAATTTTACACGAGGTTTTTTATTTAAATTTTACATTAGCATGCCTCCGTGGTGTAAAAGCCAGCACACTCGGCGCGTATTCGAGAGGTCCGAAGTCGAGTTTCGGTGAGGGCATTGCTCATTTTTCACGTAACCAGCACAAATTATCTTAATGTCTCTACACAAATAATGATAAAAACATAAATACTCCCTAAATGGCTTTACTATTTAGTTAAAAGTACGCATTTTCCGCAAAACTAATGAATGTGGACTATAATTCGGATATTTTACTTAAATAAAACCCAAACTCAAGGGTGATTTGCCATTTTAGAACGCAATCATTTATTTCATAAGCGATGAATACACGGAAACGCATACGGGGTCTTAATATGCAAGACATTTTCAAGGCTTTCTAAGTCTATTATTACTCTTATAATTAAACTCGGCTTAAATCCAATACATGTTATATATGAAGACTGAGAGTAAATTATTTCTGGACTTGAATGCTTATCCTCTTTCAGAATATATAACAGTAATTATTATTTCAATCGCCGATACTTGGTCTAACAACTTAAAAGACAGTTAATTAAAATGGTTACTGAACAGTAAAGCTATTACTTTGGCAGCAGGCATTGATGGTGAAGTGCATTATAACGAGTTCGTTTACTCTAAATTCCATAAAGCGAAGTTTTAAGTGTCTGCTTACGTCATGTCCAGTCTTGAGTTCAGCTATTGATCCAACAACTGGGCAGGGAAGTAACGAAGATTATATAGATTGTAAATTAACGTATTACAGTTTTAAGACTTTTATGAAAACGCAGGTGGAGGAGGAAACTCAGGTAAAGTCATATTTAAAGCAATTTACTTGTAAGTAGAAAAGGGAGACGGGTAATAAGTACGGCGATAAAGATGACTGCTGTTTGTTATATTGTTGTTGTTTTTACTAACCTCACTTGTCTGGTGTAATAAGTAGAAGCCCACGAATTATTATCTTAATAAAGAGTATAAGACTGCGCCTGCCATTGACCAGAACCTTAAGCACCATAGAGGTCACACTCTGATTTTATTCTCCGTTCAGTCCCAGTTTTAAGGGATAACCACGGAGACAGATCCGAGGATTTCTCACCCCTCTTACCTTGTAGAGACGTTAGGTTATTTCGAACAGGAGAGAGGAAAAATGAGCAATGCCCTCGCCGGGACACGAACCACGAACCTCTCGAATAAGCGCCGACAACTACACCACGAAGACACGCTAAGACTGTTGGAGAAATACCTTATCTACTCCCTCTTTTAAAGAGCGACTTTGGATGAGGAGACCCAGTCGCCAAATCCTGATGTAGGAGAATCATCACCCACCATCTTTTTGTTCGGAGGCCACTGTACAGACATTAGGCATTTTTTGAAAGCAACGGAGATAAAAAATGATCAGTGCTCTATCCGGGACTGAACTACGGACCTCTCGAATACGTGCTGAGCACTGCACCACGAAGACATGCTAAGAAGGCAGGAGACATACCTTATATACTCCAACTTTTAGAGGGCGACTGCGGATTAGGGTAAGTGATCGCCAGATCCTGGTGGTGGAGAATCATCATCCACTACCGTTTTTAGTTCGTGTGCCACTGTAGAGATATTAGGTTACTTAGAAGCAAATGAGCAATGCCCTATCCGGGACTCGGACTACTGACATCTAGAATACGCGTCACTAAGAAGGTTGGAGAAATACCTTACAAACAGACTCTCGAGAGGACTTTCGGCTCACCGCATATTCTAATTGTCTCATACCGAATTGACAGTATACATTTACATACAACCAAGCCTTCTCCGGGATTTGACCCAGTGCAGCCGTCAATGTCGCTAACCACCTTCTGGCTTGGCGGCGGTACTGTAATATAGAATACAAAAAATATCTTTGTAGATGGCCTTTTAAAAATAAAATAAAAGCTAGAAAAAAAGCGTGTTATCATTAAAAAAGATAACACTCTCTCTTATTTCCTCGCTCTTATTTTATTTTTAGATGGTCGGCTGTAAAGAGAGTTTTACTCTCTCTTATTTTCTCTTTTTGCACGTATTCTTATTTATTTCGTGCATATAGGAGTATAACGGTAAAATGAGTATGTGATATTTTTAATGGAATTCATGGAAATTTAAGTCAAGACTTGATTAAGAAATCTGGTCTGCGCTAGATGATTCCTTATCTTCAAAGTTTAATATATGTCATGCTTGTTGCCAAACTGATCTCACAGTTACAAAACGACCGGCAACAAAAAGATAATTTCATTAAGTTATAAAGAATTTTCTGCTATGTCAGATTTACAGAAGATACAGTAGTATGTAACTAAATGAGTGAATTATTGCATAGTTATTAAGCAGCAAATTCCAAAGTAGAAATTACGAAATTAAATTATGGCTTCATTTCCAACGCAGTTCTTGGCTATCAAGGCTTTCTTTCAAGTGACTGACGTTTTGCTCCGTTAAATTGTATCTAGAGTCTTTCTTTTAAAGCTGAGGTTGTCAATTTTGTTACACGTTCTTGAATTAGATGGCAATCATTCCGAACAGACAATGTCTTTTGGGTGCTACACTGTCAGTGAAGAGAAGACCGTGTAGGTTAGAAAAACAACTTTTAAGTCTTCTAAAAATTATGCAGACTTTTGCTGACAAGAAATTATTTTAAAGTCGTTTTATATGAACGAAACTCACAAAGTAATTCGTTTTTATCTTCAGACTTAGAAACGCAACTGAAAACAGATATATACCCTTCGCCTTATTATAACCAGTTCAAGGACTTAAATTGTTTAGATTAAAAGTGCTTGATTTCAAAATTAGCGAATGATACCTGAAATTTTGCTACGTGTACATGAACCGATCCTCCCCACTAAAGCTACGAATATAATAATACAAGTTACGCATATGACACCAACAAAATCCACACTTTCGTTTTCAAATGAGAGCGTGAAGTTTTACTAAGACGTATATTTTGAGTTAAATCTTATCATATCCTTCCTGCTGTGATTCAATTTTGTTGCCACAGACAAAAATGAAAGAAACAAATTACAACTAAAGGAACATGAATTGTCTGATTTTCCAAAGAAGATTCACCGAAATGAGGACGCTTAATGACAGACAACTCTGTGATCCTTACCGCGAAATTTTTATAGAGTTGTTGTTGATGCCATTAATCTCGCTTATCTAATATCACAGGAAGCCCACGCAATGCAAAATGGTAATTAGGCAAGATTGTACCTGTCTTGTCGGACAGTGACAGACAATGACAGTTGGCAAGAACCTTGGGCACCATACAGGTGACAATACGACTTTGCTGCTCCGGCCTCAATATTAAATGACAGAACGCTAGAGATGGACCCCCGTCCTGGAGTCTTCCTTTCGGGGTGAGTGTGTCCACACTCCAGAGACCCCTTCATCGGCGACGCAGAGCCCACAGTCCCTGCCCGGCTTTATACGTTGATTGGCAGGACTTTAAAAATCACTTAGTACAAAGATAAGACGCTTAGACAACTTTGCCGCAGGGCACCACTCCTTTGGCTCCGTTCGATAACTTAGTGCCGTACCTCTCTCCGTCAGTCCCCGTCACTGAAACTGTGAGGACCAAATCCCCGACGACTAGGTCGGTGATCTCCAATCTAGCTCCACCACAGCAAGAGGAACAGACACAACAGTACCAGTACGGTCCCTGCCAAGCCTGAACCAACCTGAGAATAAACTCGGGCTCTAGTCCTGTGAAGACAATTAATTTTTCCCCGTGGTTGAGACTGCCTAAGTACAGATCCTAGCCAGTACTTCCCAGGAATTTTCCTGAGTCAACCCCCGGGGGGAAATATTAAATGACAGGAAGCCCCCCCGGGGGGGAATGCCAGAGGGTCTGTCATCCCTCTTCCTCTACTAACAACCTCTCAAGAGGAGTAATTTCTGCTCGCCACAAATCAAATGCACTGAAATATGTTGATGCCAATCTAGACCATAAAGCAGACGAAGATCACAAGTCATTTACGATGAAGAAAATTCCGTACTAACAACATGAACAGCATTCCATGTTGCACAGGCAGTATACATTTACAACATTGGAGCGTTCTCCTAGATTCGACCAGACGCTTCTTTGCGACAGTCAGAGTTAATAACCACTACCCTATTATGGAGGATTTTAAAGATTTGCGTCAGTAATTGCCCCAAGAAAAATCGCCAGCTTTAAGAAAATAATAATAATTCTATCGCGTATTCATTAAGGAGTAAAAAAATCCTTTCAGTTAACACTTGATTAATTTTCTTAATCTGAATTATAACTAACTCATGCTTTATATAGAAAGTTAACTTTGCAGAACACGATTTTGATGTACGCTCAGTGTATTAACGCATTCAACAAAGGTTTACTGTAAATCTAAATAAAACAACAGGGTATTCACATAAAACAAAAGTCACCTAAAAATTTCAAAAACATACACATACATCTAATTAATTTTTAGAACGCCAAAGGCAGTTCGTTGCTTTCAGAAAAAAAATACACTAAAGTTCTGAAATACTTTAAACCTTGTTCACAGTGATAAAAAAAAGGTGATAGCATAAGCTAGAAGAAACTATATAAATCTCAAATTTCACTCAGTGCAAGACATTTTTATGATTAAATTCATTTTTCCGAGGAAATTACATATAAATAATTTACATTTCCGTTACGTATAGGGAAAAAGACAAATTTAGTTTGAGAATGATATTTCGAAAGAAACGAGAAAGTAGTCTGACATTTCCGAGATCCTTGACTGGGTTTTTGATGACATTTCTGAGCTAGGTGTAACAAATTTACCGAACTCTCTAAATTGGATTTTAAATGTAAATACAGAATTTCATGAATATGTTGGTTTTATTTTTTACAAAACTTCTGTACATTCATTTTCTAATTTATCTTTCAAAATTAATAAAACATTTTATGTAAACATTCATATGTCAGCTGCAGTTATTTTGCATTTCATGTTACATGAAAATCCATTTAATGAAACAGAAAAACATAAATTATTATATGTTAGTAATAAAATATGCTTTATTATACAGACACAGAATTTCATCTACTTAAGCAACCAAATTACAAACCTGTTACGTATTGTTATTTATTTTGGTTTTGTTTGTCAGTGATATTATGGGAAAATTGAAAAGTAAAAAGCAAAATAACCGAGTATTATATGAATATACTTTAATCTCAGTGCTTCGTTTTAACCCATATCACACCAAGCATGGAAGAAATTAATATTTTTTTATAAACTCTTAATGTTTCTCTAAGTTTATGTATTTATATAAAACCAAAAAATTACCAGATTTTTATTAGTGTGATCAATATAGCCTGTCCTAAAAATAGGACAATGGAATAATCCACTGCTAATCATTCTTACGTAGGTGGAATGGGAGAAAGCATCTTAAACATAGTCCAACATTACATATTTTTTACAGATAATTGTTGGTTTTGTAGCATAGATCTCTAGCTGGCATCTTCTTTGCCTATTTTCTGTTTTTTTTTCACAATAATCTGTTCCTTTCAACGATTTAGAAAATTTTCATTAACTTGTTAAACACCCAGTTTTCTGCAAGATAAATTTCCTGGAATGGAAACTCCCAAATAGGCAATTGTTATGTGTCTTTGAAAATCAAGCAGGCTCATACTACCATCTCTAAATAAGTGTTTGAGCTTCCATGAAGCAACAAATGCTGTCTCATGAGGAAAAGCCTTCGGAATACATTCGAATTTCGATTTACATTTTACCTATTTGAGATATACACCATGTTTTTCATAGCTATTTGAAATTAAAATTTCAGTAGTGCCCGCAACGTTTTTAGGACTTCCATCATCATTCATTATTTCTTCCATCTCTCTTGTAGATGAATTATCAATCTCCTCTGTGTTACTCAGTGCATCGGAATCCGAGGGTAAAATCTCTATTCCATTGTCTATGTCGACTAAGTCCACAAAAAGTCCAAGGCTTCTTCCGCAGTTAAAAATTTACTCGACATAGTATTAACATCAAAATAATTTTCCAAAAGAAAACGCAAAATTCAAGCATGTAGAAACCAAAGAAATTTAGTCTACTCTGAAGAATTTCAGAACACAAACTGACTTCATAAGTCAGCGTTTGAAACATTTATTTAGCCTCCTTCCCCCACTTCACATACTTATCTGTCAATTGACGCGCACCTGGTAGCTAGATTAAAGTGCCTGTGTTAGTTGTAGAACAGCAGTGTTTGGAATATAAAAGAGAAAGAAAGGTTTATCTCCATTACAAACTAATCGAGTACCACCGTCTTTTTTTAGGACAGTTAAAAATCCAAGGAAAATTTATTTTTAGGTAAAATGTTTTGGTAATGTTTTTTACTGGTATAAAACTATAGAATATTACCTCAATAAATTTATATGTATGTGTTTCTTGGAGCTCATAACTTTAAAAATCTTGTACATTGAAAGCATAAACAAAAAAATCTCCGAAAATCCTCATTTAATTTTTTTTAATATCTAAATTAATTCTAACTTGCGATAAAGACACATATAGTTAAACGAGTCTTAAATAATAAACCGTCTTTAATTTGAATTAAATTATTTCAAACATTTCATACAAAGACCATTCATGTGTGCTGTCCATTTTTAGAACAATAAGGAAATATCGGTTAATCTACTATTGACTCTACTATGAGTATTACTATTACTCTACTATGAGTTTGATTTTCTCAAACTTTACTACTTTGCTCAAACGTTTACCTTAAAATTACTTTAATATCAATATTGTTTTTCAATCATATGTGATATTTTACAGTAGCCGTAATAGAAAACACACTTTGAAATTCAAATTCAAATGGCTTTCAGACCTTGGTAACAAATTTTCGTAGAGTTTTCTAGCTAATTTGCAATCAAGATCTTTATCAGCCATCTTTGTAGTTATTCAGATTTAAAATGGTAATATAAATTAGAACTAGATCCATATTAACCAAAATTGCAAAATGAGACCATTTGCTTGCTGTAAATGTTTTTAATTGATGCACATAACAGCATTCGACTTCAAAGCTACAAAGCGTGGATTAGAAGAAAGCTAAATAAAAGAGGCTTAGGATCTTGTGTTGTATCGAATTTTTTAAATAACTCATCGGTTAGACTTCTAAAATTTATCTCCTGAGACCACAAGAACGTAGCGAATTTAATGGCAAAGTTGTCTCCAAGGTATGTCAAGAACGATTCTGTCCATGTCCCGTGTTCTAGTTCTAGTTGCTGGATTCAGGAACACAAGATGTAAAACTCTCTACAAGAAATAAAGAATAAATATTTAAACCCTTAACACTTGGTTATAACACTTATAAAATCTTATATGCAAAAATAAGAATGCAATATTTAATACTTAGTTGTAACACTTATAAATGCTTATATACGAAAATAATAATGCAATCAAATGCACTGAAATATTTATCGAAGTGCACAACATCGCAAAACGCGAAGAAGAGTACAGTTCGACCAGCGGAATCTCCTAAACCAGGGTGAGTTGAACATCACTAACACACTAACGGTAAGACAGTCTTAGGCTCTACTTTGATACAGAGGGCTCGGCGGTAAGGCTGTACTTTGATATAGAGGAAGTAACTCTTTTGTATATGCCCCACTATATTTGTCAGTTTCATATTAACACAGAACAGCCTTTTCCTTCTCCGTTGATTATGACTTCGTATCTCGTCTTCGTTATGTCTTCCGCTGTGATGATACTTTTTCTGGCGAAGTGATGGACATGTTACAAATGCACCTGCAGGCTTTTGTGGTACTGCCTATGCGAAGAAGGCGTGTCTGGCGGTCTGAAGAGTAGGCCATAAAGCAGACAAAGATCATTTGCGATGGAGAAAATTCCGTGGTAACAACATAAACAACATTCCTATACGCTACCAGGAATAAAGGCAACTGTTGATGCTAATCTAAGCCAGAAAGCAAACGACGATCACAAGTCATTTGTGATGGAGAAAATTCCGTGGTAACAACATGGACAGCATTCCTATACGCTACCAGGGATAAAGGCAGCTGTTTGATGCCAATCTTGTTGATTCGATCATACGGGTAGAGAAATATATTTCAATATTTATCGTTCAAGTAAATCTCTCCACCATAGCTACCGACTATAGATATGAATAAATGATTTGAATTTTTTCCCACTGAGAATTTCTCAAAGTCTTTTAAATTAGTAGATGTGATGCTTGTTCTTTAGAAAAAGTGAATAAAATAATCACTCCAAATGAGGAAATCATTTCTATTAGAACTCCGCAACAGCTGAAGCTTTTTGATTAAGGATTTTTTTCAGCTATTTACTAAAATAGTTCACGTCAATTAAAATGGAACTATTACCCTTAGCTTATCGGAAATATCTAGAATGATCCTTTTAAATAATGTTCCTGAATTGCAGCACTATAATCACTCTCCTGTACGTGTTTGCAAACAATTTCAAGTTCCACATAAAATGTGAACCACCTTTCCTTATTCATTTCATCAAAAAACATTAACGAATCCCAGAAACGTTTCCCGAAACTTTCCCAGGTGGAATATTAACATTTCTTTTACGAGATGAAAATTGACGAACTTTGTGTTGTGCATTTGTTACACCTAAATGTCCTGCAGTTGGTCTACTGTAAAGTTCATTATATAACGCTAAAGACCTGAGGTTACCGTAAGGCAAGTTGCCAGTTAAAGCTCTCTCCCTCAAGGCTTCGAATTAACTGTAGAGAATTCCATTTCTGAGGTGAAATGAATCCCACAATGTCCAGTATCTTTTCACTGTCGGTCTAAAAGGTGCAATTTCTGTCTTAGTGGGTTTGCCACCATTAACTCCATTTTTTTGTCTTAATTCATATTCTTATGCTTGGGCTTTTCTTAGTTCTTTGCTCCTCCATGGAGCAGTCTCTGATATGATGAAGCTTATGTTCATTTGTCTGAACCTCGGGACTTCAAAGCATAAATATTCCGTTTGTTCCCTTCGATATGTATTTAGATTTTTTTTTCACTTGAAGCCAAAACTTGACATTTGTTTCCATTCTTATTGACGATATTACCTGTCATAATTTTAGATATCTAAAAACCATGTCTTTCACAGGGTTTGTAATAACCAGACGCGAATAATTTTCTTCAGAAAGAGCACAAACATAGCCTTCCGTACACTGCTTCTTTAAAAACGCCATTTTGCATGAAAACAAAACTATCAAGTAGCAGACGATACTTTGAAAAATATAGTTGCAGTTAAAAAAAGTCTAAGGAGACAATTTGTTATAGCAAAATGTTCTAAAAATGTAAGAACAGTCTCTTTATGTTTTATATTTGTTTTACGGAATAAATCATAATTTGAGGTAAATGGTTACATTATCTTATGCAGTTAGCTGGTAAGATATGCAAGCTTTTAATATATCATTAACAAACATTATTAACCTCGCAATAATACACAAAAAAAAATTCAACTAATGCAACATATATTAACAAAAGAAGCACAATTACCATTCAATTAGATGGCAGGCACTCTAAAGCTTCTCAAAACTTTTATTTTTATTTTTATATCTAAACACCTAATATCAAATGTGAATATATGTCTAGCTCTCTTTGAGCTAAAATAATTTTAGTATAAATTAAACTAAACGACATGGCGCAAAAAACGGAAGTAAAAAAGGGAAAGGGAAACGTATTTAAATATTTTTTAGACTATCGGAGGAATAGTCATAATTATGTTACTTTGCAAACGCAAATTCCGGAAAATATTTGGATCTCCCGGGACGTTAGTTTGAACAAATCCATTAGCGTTCAGATCTTCATTCATTGTAGGCAAAAATTACTGGTAAGCAAAATAATAAAGAAAATAATTCCATTTAAACAGTTTTTTTATTGAAAGCAAATTATTTTCAAAAAACTCAAAATACGTAATTTTTTTTCAAATTTTGGGCACTAAACCATCATCAGAACACCATTAAGCACTTTAATCACTCTAATTGTAAAAATAGTCTTTCAATTATCTATCTCAATGTGATTTTTTTTCCCCTAAAGTCACTGAATTTAGGCATTATATGCTTTCAGCTACTGATGACTGTGATCAATATAAAGAGCTTAATGGGTAGTTCACTGCATTATGAACACTATGATCGTATAATCCAAATCCAGTTTATTTATATCAAAAGCTCATAGTGCGCATCTGTTTTCTCGCACGTTATGAAATAATCTGAGTCAGTTTGACGCGTATCTGTGCCGCCATCTGTTGAGAAAAGATAGAAACATGACATTTTGAATGGATTAGTAGATGAATAATGGCTGGTCAAATTTCTTTTAAATATTACGTTTCTCTCCTTACAAACATAATCTTTACACAAAACTTTCTTATTATCCCTCACCCTTTTTCGGCGTAGTGTATTTTACGTATATTAAGTCGGCACGGCATTTAAGTGGATC